>CAUYON010210844.1:0-14336 GCA_963573935.1 Arctocebus calabarensis | reverse complement strand
ATTAGTGTATTTAGTAATAGGCAAAGGTAGAACAGCGTCAGGTCAGAAGCACTTATTCAATGATGCTAAAAGAAAACCATATTACGGTTTTTCTTGCTGTTTCCTAAATGATAACTTCAAACATTCTTTTGGCTCATAAGTGTAGGTGGTCTGTGATTGGCTGTCTTCATTGCCTGCCAGTGTAGAGGATGGAGGGTTTCAGGACTTTACTCATGAATGACTTGTGCAGGAATAGACTCGTATAACTTTAACAGTAGAAGACAAGATAACAGGAAAGGGGTCTTCCCAAGTTGGGGTAAGGGAAGGTGAGGACACAAAATTCTTGTCCGGCACTTATTCTGATTACGAAGACTGAAAATAGAACCCCAATCTCTTCTGTCTTATAATGTTTCTCCCAAAAAGTTTGCCTTTAGTTTGAGTCTTTTAAGGGGTTTCCCTTTGTAAGTTACCTAGTGCTTTCATCTTAAAGTTTGTAGGATTTTCTTCTTCACTTTGACTTTGGCCAGAAGGATGACAATGTGCCTTCATGGTATCCTATTGTGAACATATCTTCCAGGTTTTGGATGACTATTGTTTTGATATCTCCAGCAATACCAGGAAGATTTCATTCCTTATTCCTTCAAATAAGTTTTCCATTTTTGTTTTTCTTCTTCTCTCTTAGAGAAACCCGCGGTTCTTAAATTTGTTTGCTGTATATAATTTTGTATTTCCCCAAAAGACTATTCATTCTTTCTTATTTAATCTCTTGTCTTCATTTTAGACTAGCCACGCTAATTTGAAAACCTTGTCTATAAGCTATGAAATTTTTATTTCTACTTGGTTTCATCTATTGTTAACACTTTCTCCTGTATTTTGATATTTTCTAAATAACTCTTTCATTTTCCTAAGTTCTATTATTTCTTTTAAAAAATATCTATCACTTCAGTGAACTTTTCATTCATGTCCTAAATTAATTTTTTGTTTCTTTTATACTGGTTTTCATTTCTCATCTATCCCATTGATGTTATTCTGAATTCCATACCTGAAATTTCACCAATTTCCATTTGGTTGGTGTCCTTTGCTGAAGAACTAGTGTGATCTTTGAGGTGGGGGGTTGTCGAAACTGCCCATTTTTTCATGTTGCCAGAGTTCTTATGCTGGTTTTCTCATCTGGAATCTCTTCTCTTATCCCTACAGATAGCTTTATAATATACCTATTGTCTTCTCCTAGGAACTCTGTTGATGCCATATTTGATTCTCTTCTGGAAGAATTTCCAGGCAAAGGAGGGGTGAATGCACCGTGAGCTTATAACACTGCTATGAACCTACATCTCCCTATTTCTTGGTGGTTGTCAGGCCAAGAAGTTACTGAGGGATATTCATGCAAAGGGGTAGACTGCTCCTCAGGCAGTTTCTGAAAGCTCGGTGGCTGTGGTGAGTGGGCCAGGTCCATCAGTGGTGGTGCTATCCAGGTGATGATAATGGCAGTAGGGACTAGAAGGTTGAGGGCATGTGATTTTCTTGAGTCTCATGACAGCAGTATCTGAGTTAGGTTTCCTTGGAGAAGGCAGTGGGTTCCAGGTGTTTGGGCAATTGCTCTCTCAATGGTAAAAGGGGTATGCGAAACCAGTTGACAGGATGGGAGAGACAACTTAGCCACTCTACTACTTCCCTAGTATGTTGTGGGGGATAAAAGAGGGCTGCAATAGAGCAGACCTCTGAATTGATCTCTGAATTGACACAACACTCTGTAGCTGGATCCTCTAAATGGTGATGGCTGAATGCCCTGGTTCAGAAGCCAATGGGACGCCTCTTGTTGGGGGTCTTTAAACCAAACTCCAACATGGTTTAAAGCCAACTGGAAAAAAACTATGCTGAAAATAAATAACTCATATCAGTTTAAAACATAGTGTCTGAGAATGCCTGGAGTGGGCTTACATTAACTCAGGTTGAGTAAACTGAGAAAATGCAGCCCCTCTCCGGCCTCTTCAGAAGGCTTTTATTGATTTATAACAAAAACGTATAGGTAAAATTTAAAAATGCCAAAGGATAGAGTTGAAAGAATCCCAAGTCTCCAGGAAGAAGGTATAGGGAGTAACTGGGTAAACTGCAGGGAGTTGCTAACAGACCAAACATCGCAGGGTGTATTTAGAAAGGGGGAGAGAGAAACTAGTTCTATTCACACAGCGGAAGTAAAAGAGGTTTCCTAAGCTAACAACATATCAAAATTCCAAAAAGTTTAATCCCTCCCACAAGTTGACTCTCCAATGCATAGGTCTAGTCTGCCCTGCCCTGGCACCTCCAGGCTCTTTTCATCTTCTGCAGTTTTGATGAGCCTCCAGGAATTGCCCATCTGCAGGCTTTCCCCTGGATACTACAGGAATGAAGCAGGTTGCCCTGTTGAGAATTCAACCTATCTACCTCCTGCACTCACTGTGCCTTCTCTCCAGAGCAATACCATTTCACAGTCCTCAGTCGGCTCCCTGTGTCAGACAAGAAGCCTACTGCGATGGGGGAACCTCCTTTAGTTCAGATCGCAATGTCATCGTCTCTGTGGGAAGTATGGATCTCTGGGATTCCCTTTGTCCTTTCTCCATGTGTGGGTACCTTTCTCAGGTACCTTAGTCCTCCTGAGTGGGTTTCCCTGCTTCCCTCTGCTTCACTTTGAAAGCCTCTCATTGCCTCTCTGTAGCTTCCCAGTGCTCTCTCTTTTGTGCTAGATCTCTTCACTACTTTTGGTCTTGTCTGTCAGAGTAGGCCATGCAGACTGCTTCCAATCCACCATCTTGACCTCTTCCCCTATTTTGTTAAACCTTTTTAAATAAAGACAAACTGTTCTTCAGTTCCTTGCAGCTGTTCTTTAGATTTATGTTAATGTCTTGTGGTTCCTTTATAGTTGCTGTGATCTTTTTGCACTCACTCATAATTTCAAGCCCAAGAAAATTTCTCAGAATTTCACTGATTGTTTTCAGTTTGTTGGCTCAGGTTCCCACAATGTGTAATGCCATTCTCTTTATGGTTATTTCTTACTGAATTTCTGAGTGATTTCTGAGTTCTGGGAGTCATAAAACCTCGTGCCGTTAACACTGAACAACTTATGGTTCCTTTCTTATCTTTATGTTGTAGCAATGTACTGGTTACTCCCAGCAAATTCAGGAGCTGTCTAAATATATAAATTGACTTGTCACCATGTTTTAATAAGGATGTTGGTGATGGATTTTTGTGCAGTCCTAATTGGCTCTGTCCTTCCTTCCACTTTTAGGGGATTTGAGGAATATATACACCATATTCTTACAATCAGAAATGCTTCAGAAAGCCTATTCTTTCCTTCTATATTTCTTACATTTAGTTTTCTATTTGATAGATTTTTTTTCCCTCTACTGATTTGATCTTAATAACATTTACCTCTTCTTTTAGAGATTGCTCTTTAAAAAAGCATATATATATATATATACATATATATGATATATGATTTTTAATTATAAAGATAATCAGGAGACATAGTGTCCTTTCAACCTCTTCAAAAATATCAGAATTTTATAAGACTAATAATAACACTCTTTTCTTACATATTCCTGTCCAACATTTTCACTGTACTTTCTTTTTACATTTTCGTTATTATTTTTATTGTTTTATACACTTCATTCTTTAGGAATTTCTTCAGTCACTTCTCTTTACACTTAATTCTCTACCTCTTTAAGTAAATATGAATTTGCTTTTTCTTGGAAAGTATCCACTGATAGGCACAATTTAATAGAAAAATCTCTTTAGATTTTTCTTATTTTTTTCCTATAACTTTAAACATATTCAATTGGCTTCTAGTTGAAAGGTTGCCATGTATCTCATTTTTATTTTATGCCAGTGGCTTTTTTTAAGATCTTTTCTTTATTTTTAGCATTTTCAAATATCACTGAGATATATTCAGTTGTGAATTTTTATTAATTTACCATACTCGAAATATTCTTCTTCACATTGAAAAGTCTTCTGGTGAATTTTTTTGTCATTATCTCTAAAAGTCATCTTTCCATTGTTATAGATGTATACACACAACCTATATACACACACACACACACATTTTTGGGGGGAATAATTCTGGAGAGATATCTATATCATACACACACAAACTCATACATATATATAATATATATATTATATCTAGATCTAGATTTGTCTCAGTCTGTTTTGTGTTGCTATACAGGAACATCTTATTTAACTCAAATAAAAGACATTTCACAGTTTAGATTCACAGAAGAAAAGTAAAGAATAGTTATTTTACATTATCATGATAGAGGATTTCACCACTCAGGCCTGGAGAGGGATTCCCCCATTCTCTAGGCTCAGGTGGGCTCAGAAATCATATCTTCATTTCCAGGCACAAATAGGCTGCCCTTTCTGTGCCACACCCTCCCAGGGCTCTATGAGGATCAGGAACAAAACAGCTTGAGATTTTTGGGGGGATGATTACACCTTGAGTAGGGAGCATACACCCTAATACGTAATATGTTCCCTGAGACAAAAATTGCTAAGACCTATTAACCTTGACCCAGGGGACAAATTGCCTTCTGACTTGGGTCTTCCCCTTTGCCAGAAGCTCTGGTGCTTTTTTTTTTTTTTTTTTTTACCTCTCAGTACTTCTTTCTGTCTAATGAAACTCAATCTTACCAATCTGTGGTCCGTGGGTTCGTTCTTTGAATCCCGGAGACCAAGTATCTACTGAAGAAGAAATTCTGGTAACAATCATTTAAAAACTCTACCTACAGACTTCAGAAAATATTTCATTTTTTAATTTTTAATATTTCACTGTACATAAATGCCTAACTCAGTTTTGGCAAACAATAGCATTTCTTCACTAAAAGATGAAAGGGCACCATATGTATATTTCTATGACCGTATAGAAAAAAATTATTGATTGTGTGGCTGTTATAGTTGATGAAAATAACCAGTGTACCTAACTTTGATTAAACAATGTCTTCCCCACCATATTTTGTAAACACATGAGGGCAGTGTGTTGTAATTTTCTGAATTTATTTACTCAAACTGCCACTGTACTTCCAGGAAGAAGAGTCTACAGAGAACTTCTTATTAGCTAAGGATCATATACCCAACTTCTATCATCTAAGGCATTATTTTCAAATATAACTAGTGCCCATGATTGCAAAATACAGAAAGGAAAATACAGAAAGACCTGCTCGTGTGAAATGGGAATCACTATGACAATCAAGAAGTGTTATCTTGTTATAACACTCTATTAAGTGGATAACTGAAAAAAATCAATTTTAAACCAACAGTACTTCCTGTCATAAAATATTCTGTATGCAAATTGTGGTATTTTGATTTTATTTGAAGTAGCTTACCTGAGTTAATTAAATTAAGCGATATGTTTATAGATACTGCTTTGTTTATACTTCTAAATCTGTTATAAAACAAAAAAAATTAGAAAAATAATATTCCATATTAGGAAAAGTTGAACATAACTTTTGATGTGACTGAAAGATATTTTTCCCTTAAGAAACATGAAAAGCTACTTGAGAAATGTTAAAAAGGTAATGGAGCACATTAACTTCCATCATTCAGTCTATAATTTGAGGGATTGAAAATGGGTCATTTAGTATAATTTGACAATGCCATTCTAGGTGGAAAAAACCCAGAAAGTTATAACAAAGCTTAATACTCCATTCCATTTGAAAAATGTATAGTTATCACACTAATAAAAGCATTTTAAAGGCTTTTATTGTGGGATTTAATTATATATAGCATTCTTCATAAAAAAAAGTTTCAGTGAGATCTGTTAGGCAATTGGTACTTTCAGTTTGGTACAATCCATCTATAACAACAAGTTTCTATTATTTAAAATTATATTACTAATTGAAAGCTACAGATATTCATTTGCAATTGCTTTAGGAAAGAAAATACTCATGTTTTTGATGTCTACTTGTATCAGATATTGAAACCAAAATAAAGTTGTCTTTTTAGCTATAGAAAAGTCTGTTTTATTAGAACTTATTCTGGTAATAACTAGACTATTCAGCAATTCCCTTTAAGATAAACATCACATAGCTTCATAGAAAAGAATATTTTAAATTTAGATTTAAAAGAAAATTTAGAAATTTTCCTTTTAAGAAACATCATAGCGTACCTTAAGCCCATTTTTTTAGGTATAAATTATGATAAAAAGTGATTTATACATGTAAAACCAATTTATTATTATTCAGATCTAGGTCAGTTCAATAAAATTCCTTTCAACATGATGACTCTGAGTCAATCATTCTGGCAGATTTGTAGTGGTATTTCATTGTGTTTTAATTTGTACTTATATAAGTATATGAGAATGAATAGTCTTTAATATTTTTTATTATTCATCTAGATATGTTCTGTTGTGACCAAGTTGTTCAAAGTATTATCCAGGTATTTGTTTTCTTTTAAAAATATGCATATGTATATACTACGTATGTTTTCTGAGTACCAGTCATTTATATCTGTACCATCTGTAAATATCTTTTCAAAGTTTGTAGGTTCTCCTTAAATTAATGCTATCTTTTAATTACATGAACACAAAGCAGTGAACAAGCCTAAAGATCATACTATTGTGTCATTCTTCAAGTCCAGAGTCTCTAGGTCAATTTTTCTTCTTTATACCTATCAGAACCTTCTGATGTTTGTTTGTTGATTATGGCCAGGGTATTTCACTTGTACAGGAGTGAACATAGAAGGAATACTTTATCTTGTTAGAACTGGATTTCCTATGGCACTCTTTAATTATTATTTGTTTCTGGTTCATTAGTGTCTATGTCACTGAAATATTGAGAGTTGCATTTATACAACAAGTATGTTTTGCCCATATTCTTTTCTTAATAATATTTATCTCAAAATATGTAGATTTTCTTACATTGAACATATTTGTTACCTAGTAGAATCAGCATCCTTGCTTTCTTGGGCTCTGCTGTGACACACATACATATCATTTTTTTAATTAGGTAGCTTGCCCGGACTGCAATATGCTAAATTTTAGCATTCATATTTCAAGAGAATTAAAATGATTGTCTTTTTAAAGAAAGAGGTATTTCATTGAACATTTGTAGTGTAGTGTGAAAATTTTCTAAAATAAATTTATGTCTTTTCGACAGGAATGGTAGAAATACTTCGAATTGTTTCTCCTTACTCCTGCAAAATGTAGACATAAATCTCTGCTTAAGTACGAAAGACAGCTCATAGTCATATAACTTTTTCCTATGTATTAATAAGCTGAATTGTTGAGTGCAGAACAATACTGAGAGCAGATGTTTCAGTACACATCCAAAAACCTGATAATTTAATGTCCATCTGGTCAGAAAAATGTCCACTGAAGACTTGGCTGTCGCTTTTCTCCAGGGAATGTAGCTACTAAGGGTAGACAATGGCTTAAGAATATAATGCACTATCAGTCAACGATAGAAAATCCTATTTATTTCATTAAGAGGTAAAAACCCATTTAATTATGTAATAGAACAAAGGCAAATGTCATACACATTTATTTTATGGGGTAACACTCTTTATTGATAAAATTTCTGCATGTTAATACTCAATGCTGGAGAATTCTGCTTGACTGAAATGCCATCTGTTTTCATACCAATGTACTATAATTGACTGATGGGAATTTTAAAACAGAAAATCCAGCTGTTCTACATTTGTCCTCTTTGACCAAAATTTAAATTATCGTATTACACATCTACATAATCACATTCATTTTCACTGGATTGTGACCTTGTAGATGATGGTGTCTTCCATAATCAGATGACACATGATTGTGTTTATAGAAATGTTGTATTAATGGTAGGATATCATGCTACAAACAAAGCAGTGGCACAGACTTAAATCTAAAAGCAGTCTCATTTTAGATCAGTCAAGATTGCTAGGGCTACACCAACATTTAATACCTGAAACTACTTTGATGGTAAAGGGAAGTTTCTTCCACCATAATGGCAGCACATTCAGACAACCAGTGATGCTTGTGTGACAAGTCACATGTTCCGTTTTACCTATGTTTGTAGTTAGCATATTATATGCATCAAAATACGTAAAGAGTAATTCCTGCTACCACCATGAGTATAGTGTGTGACTCTTCGAAAGAATTTTTTTATGAGCTATAAGGACTCAAATATCTAATTTACTTGATTCAATTACCCATCTGTTTGCTTATAACAATCCTATATTTATATTTAGATCTCCCAAGATGTGATATGGCTGATTATTTTAAATCTCAGCTATAGGTTTTTAGATTATTTATATGATAAAACTAAGCCCAATTATAAGGTATTTTTGTACCATGTTGCACATGTTATTATTAGCAACAAGTATTGCATAATGACATGCTTACATATGAGATGAAAACTGAAAAACAGTAATTCAGACTATCTGATTTACTATACTTTACCTCTGTATTATCTCTGCTTTCCAATTTTGATTTTAATGCAAAAAGGCTATCAAGGATTTTAAAAGAATTTAACAGGTTTTTTGAGACAAAACTAATATTAATATTTGTATATAAGTAGTGATTGCTATTAACATAAATAACAATGAATATGTACACAAATATTATACAACTATGACTGTATCATGATTAATAGTTTTTATATAGCACTAATTGTATAGATAATCTTATATGAATAAAAATGTTAATAAACAAATATAACATATGTGTGCCTTCCAAATTGGAGTTAACAATATTTGATGCATGTTTTTCTTGTTTGATATAAGTATTCATGAAATTATAATATAAAAATGCCTTTGAGAGGCCAACTTTTTTCATTCAACAATATAAAGTGACATTTGGTAGCTCCAAATATTTTTGTATAATGCAATTTGCATATTTATGTAATTAATATTTATTGAATATCTCTAAGTGTCAGATACTAGCCTAGGTATAAGGGTGCCATTATGTGGAAAACAGTAGACTACCTATATCCACTAATGGATTTATATTATAGTGAGTGGAAACATAGGATGCAAACAAATGCAGAAAGTATCAGGTGATGGAGTTAAGAAGAAAAATTAAACCACAGAAGCTGGATAAATTCAAATGTAGTGTGCTGTTTTTTGTTTTTTGTTTTTTTTTTAATTGTTTTTCATTAAAGCATAACTTTGTACATTGATGCATTTATAGGGTTCAGTGTACTGCTTGTATATACAATGTGAAATGCTTACATTGAACTAAGTAACACATCCATCACAATTATACTAATTAGTATGCTGTTTTATATATTGTTGTCTCAGAGGAGTTCTTGTATAAGATTCCGTACAGCAGAGACTTGAGTTAAGTATCAAGCAGTGAATAAAGCACATACTAGTTGAACTAGTTTTCATTCTGGAAATAGGGAATAATTAGTGCTAAGGACCTCAAAAAGCCCCATGTCTTAGTTATTTGCATAGCAATAAGACCAGTAAGGCAGAAGAAAGTGACCCAGGGGAAGAAGGGACGAGATGAGATTAGCAAAGTGGCACTGAACTAAATCATGTAGCAATTTATACATCAAAATGACCTTGGATTTGATTATGAGTGACATTAGAAGACATTTGAGCTGAAGAATGAAACAATCTGGGTTTTTAAAAATGTAGAAAAAGGCATTATAAGTGAGACAGAGAGTTTGGGAAGTTGTAATTGTTCAAAATAACTAAAGCATAAGAAGCAAGTAAAGATGTGACCAGATTTAAAGTACAGATCATCATGAAACAGATGGGAAGTATTATATGGGATTGTAACAAATGGGAATTTTATTCGAGGGTAACAGAATAACTTTACAATATTACAAGAGGAGAATAATATGATGTGCCATCCATTTAGAGAAATTGCTAGTTTAAAGATATCATTTGTTGGGGGGTATAAGCTAAGTATTCTACTTTGGAGGTAATGTCAAGTGGCAAACAATCTCTACTTCCACTTTGCCTTAATAAGGTTAAACACGGCTGTTAAAGAAGAGAAAGTCAATGCTGTCAGCACAGTCTACTGCACAGCTGAGACTCCACAACCAGCCAGCATCAATGAAGCAGAACAAAGTGGTGAGAAGAAGATCTAGTTGGTACTAAACTTCTTCCATACTCTCTTGGTGTCATTGGGCCTAGAGGAGTGAAGAGCTTCTGCTCCTCAAGTGCAGCAAGCAAAGCAGTGTATGACCTTTCCTCTCCAGATTCCTTGTTAAAGAGGGTGTCTTTCAGGATCTGATGTTATACTTCTAGCAGGAGACAAAAGATAATATGAGTCACTTTCCCTCATTATGAAACTATATACCTAGTTTGAGCACTGCTGAAATTCTACCCTACCTACTTGCAAGCAGTTAATATGGGTCAGTGCCTAACTTGTGATGAGGTGGATGCCTGGGGCCCCATGAGAAGATGAATATCCACATTCACTGGGCTCTTGTGCCCACATATCACCATTGAGATATTATGCAGAAAAGAAAAAGAAAGATTAAATAAGAATCACAGTGTCATAATATATACAATGTTCAATCAGCAAATGACTGAAAACCATGAATAATACCAAGAATCAGGACAATTGTAGCATAAATGACAAAAGACAATCAGTAGATGTTAACACTAGAATGAATTAGATGTCAGAATTTTTTTTTTTTTTTTTTTTTTGGAAACAGAGTCTGATTTGGTTGCCCTGGGTAGAATGCAGTGGTATCATAACTCATAGCTCATAGAAATTTTAGACTCTTAGGCTCAGGTGATCCTCTCACCTCAGTCTTCCACATAGCTGGGACTATGGGCCCCTGCCACAGTGCCTGGTTGGTTTTCCTATTTTTAGTAGAGATGGGGTCTCATTATTTCTCAGGCTGGTCTTGACATCCCAAGTACAAACAATCCACGTGGCTCAGTCTCTCAAAGCAGTAGGATTACAGGTGTGAGCCACCAAATGCAGAAAAAATGGCTTATAAAGATTTTAAAGCAGCAGTCATCAAAAAAATGCTTTATAAGCAATATATATTCTCTTGAGCAATCAAAATTTATAGCATATAAAATTTCACCAAAGATATAAAAATTATAAATGTCTTAAAAATAGAAATAATAGAACTAAAAATATATAAAACCTGAATTAATAAAAAAAAAAACCCACACAAGTCACTGGAGTAGGACCAATAATAAGGTGAACATTAAAGAATAAGACATCAATGGACATGAGGACAAGTTGATAGAATATATCCAATCTCAATAGCAGAAAATAGACTGAAAAAAAAAATAAGGTCAGTATTTCATGAAAATTGGAGACAATAAAAAAAAATCTAACATTTTATCATCAAATTTTTCTAAGAGAGGAGAGACAGTTTGATTAAGGAAGTATTTAAGGGAATGACAAGTAAAAATTTTCCAATTTAAGAAATAGCATACACTAACAGATTCAAGAAACTAAACAAATACCAAATAGGGTATTCAAGAAAATCAATACAAGCTCAGCACCTATAGCTCAGTGGTTAGGGCGCCAGCCACATATACCATGGCAGGCAGGTTCGAACCCAGCCCGGACCGGTTAAACAATAATCACAACTGTAACAAAAAAATAGCCAGGCATTGTGGTCGGCACCTGTAGTTCCAGCTGCTTGGGAGGTGGAGACAAGAGAATGGCTTAAGCCCAAGAGTTGGAGGTTGCTGTGAGCTATGACACTACAGTACTCTATTGAGGGTAACATATTGAGACTCTATCTAAAAGTAAAGAAAAGAAAAAAAGAAAATTAACACCAAAACACATTGTAGTTTTATTTATGAAAAATAAAGATAATACTAAATTTGAAACCACTCACTGAGAGAGTCTATGTTATTTGTAGGGCAATAGTAATTTGAAATCCACTGTGTTTCTCATCCTAAATCCTGGAATCCAGGAGGAAGTAACATAATATATTTCAAGTACCTCAAGAAAAGAACTGAAAACTATCTCAGCTAAGAATAATCATCAGTGAGAAAGATGAAATAGGAACATTGACATTTAAAGAAAAAAGCTGACAATATTTCCAGTAAACCTACTACTGAAAAAATGACTAATGTGAAGATATCAGCAAGAATGGTACAGTAAGTAGATTTAAGATCCCATAAAATCATTAAAGAAAATCAAAAGGCAGTATCAATTTTGTTAGAACTCTGGAAAAGAGTCAAAGGATACAGCTAAATTAAGAAAAAGGCAAGTTTAATATGCTAGAAAATTCTGTCCTGCTTACCTACATGGCGTGATTGTGGGTTGAAGATGGTGTTTCTTGCTCCCCATGTCTGGTCTCTGGATCCAGAAGCAATAGAACAGAGGTGATACTCAAACATTGTGATGTCTGCTATCACTTGTTGGGCCACTGCCTGGAAAGCTAAATAAAGGCTCACATCTTTGTTTTACCTAAATCAGAACTCATTCAGTGTGAAGAAGAAGTAGGCATTCCTCAAAACATACTGTGAAGTGAACAGAAATCCCAAGCAACCTGTAATTGTGTGAGAAAAAGAATTATAGTTGAGCAAAACAAGAGTGCTCAAGTCTGGGGGAAAATCCAGGGAGAAAGTTTATTTGGAAATTTGAGAATTGGGAATTCAAAAATGTATACACCAGAGAATTTGGAAAGTCATGTGCATGCTCTGAGCAGGAAACATACAAAATTTAAAAAAGAAAAGAAAAGGAAAGAAAACATGAGAAGATTTTAAGAATTCATTTTTGGCAGGTTTACAGTTTAATCAGAAGTTATAAATAGATAAGCATCAAGAGTGCCCCAGTATAGAAACAATCTGTAAAAACTGGTTGAATTTCTTTGTCTCTTTTCTTTATTTCTCTCTCTCTCTCATCATTCTAGGAAGTTTCTGTCAAAACCCTAGCTCAACACTAGATAAAGAAATGAAGTGAACACATGTGACAAAAAATAGAGACTTTAGAAAAATAGTTTTGAAAGTCTCTAAACAACCACAGTAACAAAAGGAAAAGAAAGAATCTTTTTTTTGGAGTTACTACTTACATTTTATAATATACATATTATTTTTAAAAATATGCATAATTCCATTTGTAATATTCAAAATGTTCATTTAGTAACAAAATATTTTGAAGAATATAAAACAAAAGTAAACCAAGAATTTATGGCTAAAAATTCAGGAAAGGAAGGACTGAAAAGCTATAAGAAATGCAGGAAAAAAATGCCAAACATCTGTCTTTCCTTAGTAATTAATTAACATCTGAATAAATTACAATTGGCAACCAAAGGTAATGATTGGCAGAATGGATTTAAAAAATTATCGTCTAAATGCATGCTGTGTACAAGAAACTCATTTTGAAAAGAAAGACACAAATCTGTTAAAGGTGAAAAGATGGAAAAAGATTTCCTGTACAAATAAAAAAAAGCAAACAAAAAAAGATGGATGATCAATACTAGTCTAAGACAAAAAGAACTTTTAGTCAAAATCTGTTGTAAGGGACAAAGATGTTTAGTACACATAAAATAGTCCATATGTCAAGAAAATATAATAATTATACATATATGCACTGAACAACAGAATCTAAAAAATGTAGAATTTTAAAGACAAACAACATTCTCCAATAAGAGAAGTTTCAATATCCCAATTTCAATAATGGGTAAAGTATCTAGTAGAAAAATCAATAATGAAATAGGGGACTAGAATTACTCTCTAAACCAAGAATGTCCAACATTTTGGTTTGTCTGGGCCACATTAAAAAAAGAAGAGTTGTTTTGAGTCACTTATTAAACACACAAGCACTAAGCGAAGCTGATGAACAAAGATAAAGGTCCATATATAATTTCTGTCATATCCCCTATACAGAGAAGCAAAACAGTCCTCAAAAGTATTCCTAATTGTACAGCTGTCCATTCAGAGAGTCTTTTAAAGTCATCATGCTGGTTGAAGTTTGAGATCACTAATACAGAAAATGGACATATCTAAATAATAAAATCTCCTTTTCACACTTTTTCATTATAAAAGCAAAAGAAAAGTGGAGAACATAAAACTGGTCAAATATTTGACATTGTATTTCAGAAGCTAATGGATCAATACCTAGTTTGATAGAAGTAGTCACAATTCTCAGTGAGTTCTCAAGGTGCTCATCAGATATTCAGGTTCTAATTTTCCTTTTAATGTGCTTCATTAGAAGATTTTGCTCATAAATGTTTGTGTGTCCAAAAAGCAATAGCATGAATAAGGCATGATTGGGAAGTGAGATTATTTGTCTCTGCAAAGATAGGAGATCTATAAAAGTCCAGTAAAGATACATGATCAATTTTTTCTCTAAGTTGAATGGCAGATTGCAGCTCTATGGATTCCATTTGAAAATTGACAAATAACATATTAACACTGATGGAAAATGGTGTTGAAAGTGTGGCAAATATTATTTTCCCAGAAATCTTGAC
>CAUYON010210842.1:0-39604 GCA_963573935.1 Arctocebus calabarensis | reverse complement strand
GGGCTTAAGTGGTTCTCTTGCCTCAATGTCCTAAGTAGCTGGGACTACAGTTACCCATCACAACACCTGGCTATTGTTCTTTTTCTTTCTTTCTTTTTTTTTGTAGAGACAGAGTCTCACTTTATCGCCCTCAGTAGAGGGCTGTGGAGTCACAGCTCACAGCAAACTTCAGCTCTTGGGCTTAGGCGATTCTCTTGCCTCAGCCTCCCGAGTAGCTGGGACTATAGGCGCCTGCCACAACGCCCGGCTATTTTTTGATGCAGTTTGGCCGGGTCCGCCACCCTCGGTATATGGGGCCGGCGCCCTACTTGCTGAGCCACAGGCGCTGCCCTATTTTTCTTTTTAATTGTTGTAGTTGTCATTGTTTAGCAGGCCCGGCCGAGTTTGAACCCACCAGCCCTTGAACCCACTGGTGCATGTGGCCGGTGCCCAAACCTCTGAGCTACGGGCGCCAAGTGCTGTATGCTTCTCTTAACTGATTCATTTAGTCTGATATCTCTTTGAAGCCTTGTTTCATGGTACCAGTTAACTACACCTCATAGGAATTTCAGCCTTTCAAGGCCTGCTCTATGGTTTATCATTATGATTATTTTACTGGAGTCAGTAAAGACATTCAGTTTGCAAATACATACTTTTTGGATTTGAGTGCTATTAATAATGAACATTCTTAGAATCCTTTTGCTCAGGAAAACCATATATTTTTCAACAACAAAGTTTACACATTGCAAATGTAAGAAATAAAATTGGAAACATGTAGAAAAATCTATTTTTCCCAGAAGTCTTTACTACATTATATTTTGGGGGGTTGTGTGTGACTAATATTGTAACAAATGCCAAAGAAATGACCTATTGAGCTTAAAGTAGAAAAATTCCAGCAGGGAAGACAAAAGTGAATGATGAGAGAGTATTTCCAAACATATTCCTCTTAAAATGGATTTACAGTAAAAGCCTTAGCCTCCATCTCTGCCTAGGTGCATTAAAGTTGAGATGAACATTTACCTCAGGATGCCAAGTGTCTTGTCTTTTTAAAAGCTAGGGAAACCTGGTTTTGTAGGACTTGTGGTCTCTGAGAGGTAGTCATTCATTTCTTCTGATTCCAGTTCCATTTAATTTGTCTTGTGTTTGTTCATCATCAGAACTTCCTCTTGTCTCAAAATGCAAGGTCACATTTAGTCTGTTCGTCTCTGTTCCTGGTAGATTATCATCCCTAAATATCCATCTTGATATCCAAAGATCTGTATCCTCTTTCCTTGGCAAGAATATGATTCTTTCAACATTCACATTAAAAATTGGACCCTTATCTGTAGAGCAGTTGGCACAAAGGAGAAAGGCACTAATTTATCTGACTCCAGTCAACAAGCTGCACAACTTCATATGAAAAAAGAAAATCTGCAGAACACATGGAGAAAAATCAGGTATATTGTTTTTGTATGACTTCTGCAATTCATCTTCTACACAGCCTGTCAACCCTGGCATACTTTCAAAGAGGTCTCTGCCCCCCAAAATCACTATACCTATAACCTTGGAAAATTGCTTTAGCAACACAAAAATACATTAGACATTGTGTCTTGTTTTTGTTTGAAAAGCATACTTACAGACTATGTATTTATTATGAGTTTATAAAAGGGCATCCATCCTAAGTGCTAAATACCTTCCCTTTGCGCCTGTAACATGTGTGAACATAAATACGCACAGGAATGGCTTTAGCTTTTATTTACATCAGAGTTCTGTAATACCTTGTGGTTATATTATAGATGTGCAGTAGCTATGATTCCATTTTTTTATTGTATATTTTCATGTAATAACTGCCCAAAAATAAATTAGTTGATTAGGCTTTTTTAAAAAATAATTTTATTAAATCATAATTGTGTACATTGGTGCAATCATAGGGCAGTATGTGCTTCATATACAATCAGAAACTGATGAGGCCTTTTTATTAAAATGTAATATTAACTGATAACCAGTTTTGAGTTTTAGCATGGGTCTAACTCTAGAAAAATCCACTAGAGAGAAAAAGAGAAAATAAAAAGAATATTGAGAGCATATGAAGAAGTGGCAGGAAGGAGTGATGTAATTTTCTATTCTTTTCTAGTAGGAACAGCTACTTACTCTGTGCTAGACTCTGGTGAGTACTTTATACACATTATGTCATCTAATTCTTACTGCAACACTGTGAGGTTGGCGTTCTCCTTTTTACAGATGGGGAACCTAGGGCTCAGAGAGAGGAAGTGGTATGTCAAAGACATTCTGCTAGTAAATAAAAGTATCAAAACTCGAACTTAATGCTCTAACTCCCAAAGTCTATGCTTATAACTCCCATGCTTATATTTTGGAAACATAAATATTTGATTGGGACCTTAAATTCGCTCTCTCTTTCACAATGTATTAACCACCTGAAGTAGAGCTGATGATATTACTTGGCACCCCCAGACTGAGCAGTGGATAAAGATAGGGCTGGTTAAATGAAGTAAACATCTGGAATAACCAGATGCTGTAGTCTTTGCAATTCACTTCTGAGTTACAGAATTATAAACTATGCGAAGTGGGGGGGGGGGGCATCATTTATTCTTGTAGAGGATAAATCATCCTGGCACAATGTTGTCAAACAACAGCAACCATAAATGTTTCAGACTTTTAAAAGTTGTATTATCGTGAGAGTTACTATTATTTAACAGTGGCAGTTTCTGATTCTTTTATAGGAATACTTTGTTTAGGAGATTTTAATGTAAACTGTTGAGTACATGAGCTATCCATTGCATATTTTAAATCACAGGTTGATTTTTCTCTGATATTTGACCTCTTGGGACTTTCCTATTTCATTCTCCTTTCCATCCCTCTTTCAAGTATTATTTTTCCTGCATTTGTCACTTGTTCAGCATAATTTATTGAGCACTCGTATGAGTAGCCATGTTTGTAGGTGCTGAGGATATAACCCCAAGCAAGTAATCAAATACATTTTAGCATTAAATGAGGGCCCTAGAAAATTCTCCATAAATTGAGCATCACAAAGCATCATTATCTTTATTGCCTTAGATGTCTTTCTTTAGCCTAATCTTGTTGTTTTAAAATTGTACTGACTTACTCATAATAGCCAAAAAAGTGGAGACAGCTCAAATGTTCATCAGCTGATGAATAGATAAGCAAAATGTGGTATATCCATACAATGGAATATTATTCAGGAATGGAGTACTGACCCATACTACAGTATAGATGAACCTTGAAAAGATCCTTTAAAGGAAAAAAGTCAGACACAAAAGGCTATATGATTCCATTTCTGTGAAATGTCTAGAAAAGGAAAATCCTTAGATACAAAGTAAATCTGTGGCTGCTTACAGATGGAGGAGTGGGAAGATAGCTAAGGGGTGTGGGATTTCTTTTCGGGGGGGGGAGAAAATGTTATAAAATTGAGATGATGGTTGCAAATATCTGTAAATACTCTAAAAACCACTGAATTGTACTTTTTCAAAGGGCAGATTTTATGGTATGTGCACCATATCTCAATAAAGCTGTTATTAAAATTATACTGACTGAGATGATGAAAGCTCTATTATTCTCATTTTAAGAATTACAGAAGTTAAGTAATAGCTAAATTGACAAGATTGTTGATCTATTTTTAAAGTGAGGGAATGGATTGGAATAGCTTTGAATTCCACTTTTTCTTTTTTCTTTTAAGACAGAGTCTTACTCTGTCACCTAGGCTGGAGTGCAGTGGTGGGATCATAGCTCACTACAGTGATCTTCCTGCCTCAGCCTCCCAAGTACCTGAGACTACAGGTGCATACCACTATGCCTGGCTTGGATCCCACTAATTCTTTGACTTTTATGGGGAAAGTTGATTACTTACCTGAAGACCCACGTTGGCCATCTCTGTTCTTTGGGGTGCTTCTATTTTTGGCTCCACTGTTTACTGAGCACTTGAGCATAGGCTTTACACATGGACCAAACAATTGCTTTCCCACTATCTACCACAGTGTTTTCCATATAGTAGTACATGGTCACTACCTTCATGGGCTTAGCATATACTTGTTGAGAACTTACTAATATGAGGTATTGAGCCAGACACTGGTGGTGAAGAAGATCTCAGAGCTCACAGACAGGCAGCTTAGCAGGAGTTTCTCTACAGTGGGACAAATGTTGAGATGGAGATGGGCAGACACGTTTGATAGGGATGCTGAAACCTTGAGTATAGTTTTGTATCTGGATCCAGTTCGTTCATTTACTTAATATACACAGCCCATGTAGGGCATTATCCCCTACATCTGAACATGTCTAATAACAAGACACTCACTTTTTACTAAGACAGTTAAGTTAAATTGCATTTTTGTAATCTACCAAAAGTTCATGTATTTTGACCTCTAATTTCTATACCACAATTATGTATTTCATTTATAAATATAATGAAACTTAAGTAGAGCTGATGATAATATTACTTGGCAACCCCAGAAATGATATATATCTTAATAGAACTTATAGTTTTATAGAAAGTACTTGGATTCTGCATGTGCCAGAACCCCTAGTAATAAGCCTATAAATTTTAGGTTATTTTTGTGCACTTTTGTGCCTATGAGAGGCAGTAGAGAGTAGTGATTGACAGAAGGTGTTTTGGAACATGCCTGAATTTGATCCAGGTTCTCCCACTTATGTGCTATATAACCTTGACCCAAGTTATTTAATCCCTCTTTGTCTCTGCTTACTCACCTTAAAAGGGGTACAGGAGCAGTAAATGAATAAATGTATGTGAGAGTGCTAAGAACAATGCCTGGCACATAGTAAAAACATTTTTGCTCTTATTATACTTTTGATTCAATTGATATTTCATGTTTTGTTATTCTGTTCCTCATAAATCATATACGGTAACCTTTAAATGACATTCAAGTCATTGGAGATTGAAGGTTTCTCTTACAGTGAACTATATAGTCTTTCAGTGTTTCACACCAAAAGCCAACTAGGTTCTTTGGTGTCTGTAGTTGGAGTTGAGAGGTCAAGTTTAACACTCCTTTCTGCTCCTTTTACATGGCCACGGAGTTTTATAATAAATCACATGCCTTTCCATCTCCTTGATAAAAACAGATAAAAACATTGAAAATGACATGAAAGAGTGAGGAAGTCAGTTTGGTACAGAAAATGCACATCTGTTGGGACAAGATACTAAACTAAGTGTGACTCAGTTCTGGGTCCAGGGGAGATTCACTTTGGTCTTTTAACCTTTATGGACCAAATTGTTAGCAATGTCTCATTATTATATTTACATCACAATTTTATCCTTATTATTAAATGTAAACATATTAATGTTGTGCCTGCCAAGAAAGCTTCCTCAGTATCAATAAGTAAATGACTTATAGTTCTTATATGTATAATCATTATTAACTTTTAATCAGAAGTTCCATTAAATAAATATATAAATAGTTGTTAGGTTTAAAAATTTACCAACAGTCTTATAACCTCCTGTAATTATCTCTAGAAATCATCATGTGTTCAGTGACTAACTCTCCAGAGCTTTTACCAAGATAAATAAAACAGAAGCAGCAATAACCAGTTTCCTTGTATTTCCTAATTTTTGGCATGCTTTTTAGCTGCATTGTAGACCAAGGAGGGCTCTATCTTTTCCTCGAAATCCAAACTATGCTTTCTCCTTTTTGGCTTCCTGAAAAATCTAATCCTCCTCCTCGTTTATTGACTCAAGTCCAACTAACCCCTTGCGTATCCCTTCATGTTATGCATGCAATCTCAAGGGATTTGAAATGTGTGCGGTGTGTACATTAGCAAGCACCTAGCACAAAGTACCAGTGTGATGGTCTGGTAATATTCATGAGTATGGCCATATAGCATTGAAAGACTTCTTTAGTGGGTGGTAGAGAGACAGTACCCAGAGGATTCCTTCTAATGCTCACCTCCTGGATATCTCCCCATGATTCAGCAACTAAAATGACAATGCCTGCCAATAGTTACAGTCCTGATTGGCATGTGTTCATGCTGTAAAGATTGTCTAATATTTTGAATATCATTCCTGGCTTATAGCCTACTGTAAGGTCAACCTCATACCACACAACCCATGCCATTGGAACTCTGTGACCTTCACAGTCTTCCTGGACTGTTTTTTCCTGATTGCTTTTTAAGTGTCAGCTAGAATTCTGACAGAAGAATTGTATTCCATAAAGAAATAGGATACTATTTCTAGACCTCAGTTTCTAACAGACACTGAAGATTTTGTGAAAGCCAGTTTCTAAAACTTTTAAATTGTACATACAGGAAGGCCCCTGAGGCCCTTTCCAAGAGCACTCCAAAGCATGTCATTTGTGTTTGAAGACACAAATCTAACCCACTTCATTCAATACCTTACACAGAGCAATTGCCACATTTTATTTGATTGAATCTGGTTTTGCAAACCATCGAAAATCTAATCAGTTTGTTTATGGGGAACTCAAGATAGGCAGATTCACACTAAAGTCACAGCCAATAAATAGCTTCTAGTGAGGAAAGAAGACAGACACACTGTAAAAAAGTAGACATGAAGACACCAAATGCGCAGTCACCGGGGGCCATTTAACCAAGTGCCCAATACATCCTTCAAGGCATTGCTTTTTATCATGTTCTTTTATTATTACTTTAATCATGACCTAGAATTATCAGAAAAAGCATAACTTTTTTTCACTCTACAAAGCATTTTAGAAAGATTTTTATCTAGATTTATTTAAAAAGACATTTATTTATAAGTATTCCACTTTTTTGAAATTTCATTTTTATCAATCCCCTTCTTTAACATTTTTCCAATCAAAGAGGTGTTACTGTGATAAGACAGTAATATGAATTTGTGGACTTTTGTAGTATAATATCTAATGGACCTGCAACATTGATAAAAAAATATTTGTCATAGAAATTATGGCTTTGAGAAAATTGTTTTAGGGCTAGAGCTAGCATTATAAGAGGTATCTGCTCTCAGTGAGAAGCACATAGAGTTTCTTTGTGGGGTGAAAGAATATAGCATATTAATCTTCTTTGTCTCTTTTTAAATGAAGTATAATTGAAGAATAATTAGATATCTCACTAATATTAGTACAAGGGAGCCTGTCAAATGTTTAAAATTAATTGCTATTACCACTGAATTTTCACTTGGGCACCTTTTTTTTATATATCATTTGTATTTGGAGGGAAAATTATTTTCCCTCATCAATATCATATATGTACCAAAATATTTGTGCATTATTTAAAAATAGAACTATAGATTACAAGAATAATAAAGATGAAGCACACTAAATTTTTTGGCATTCAGTTTACTAGTAGAAGCGTTTTACAAATATCAGTAACACTTTGCTTATCATTTAAGGATTTTCAAGTGCTATATAAATATGAATGGTCACAATACCCTGTGTTATAGGTAGGGGAAAAGAATGTTATACAGTATAAATGTTGCTTATGTGTGCTTAGGGAATAATCAAATGCATTTTTTTCAGAATCATAGCTTTTAAAGTTCAGTCCAAGTTTGCAGCATTCAAGATGTAATGAGCAAGGTAACATCCTAATTTATTTAAAAGTATTACCACTACCATAACCAAATAGATATGTAATTGCTTAAAAGATGTGCCCTATGTATAGTTTTCTAAGTGCAAATATCTATCCATATACACACACACACACACACACACACACACACTCATATGTCCACCCTGTGTGTGTGTATACACAAAGCGATTTACAAGAGGAAGGCTTTGTGGTAGGCTGCATATCAGATTCCTATATTTATGCTAACATATTTTTGAAAACCAACTATGTGCTCAACACTAAACAGTCTATTTTAGTTCCCTTTTTCCTCTATCAATCTCTTCCTTTTTCCTCTTTAGTCATGATTTATTGTTTTAGCTTCCATCCGCTTTTAGAAGATAGCATTTCTGTTGGATCAAATGGTTCTTAGAACATACTTTTCTTACCGCGGCTTAGCATAACAAGTATATTTGGACAGTGGATACAAAAGGACACTATTTTTGTGTGACTCCGTCTTTAGATGATAAGGAACCATTCCCCTTACCACTAATGGGCTTCCTGATATTTCTACTGACACAAATAACCTAGTAAAGAAATTATATATGAAATTAATGTTTTGGGGGAATTTTAAGTCTTACTTCTGAGTTTCCAATTAGATGTGAAAATCAAAAGTTCTTTCATTCTTTACTGTTATTTTATCAACCTTTGCAATTGTGAGGAGTAGATATTCTTTTATTTATTTATTTTTTTGTTGTTGCAGTTTTTGGCCGGGGCTGGGTTTGAACCCGCCACCTCTGGCATATGGTGCCGGCGTCCCACTCACTGAGCCACATGCCCCGCCCTAGGAGTAGATATTCTTGATTTTAGTTTAGCATGATAAGATATACTTATTTACATTGTAGGATCATATTTTTACTTCTCAATGGAAGTTGCTGATACATTTTTTCAAATACAGTGAAATGTTAATCAAGTGGAGCCCAATTGTCTGAAACTCACAGTCAACAAGAATTTTATCTGCATTTTATCATTAGGAAAAATAAAATATAAATGTATCAGAAATTAAGTATAAGAAAAAAATACTCAACTTCTTTCATAATGCAAGGAATATTTAATTAGGTTTACTCTATTCTGTTTACTAAGAAAAAAAGTTGGTATTTTGAAAGAATTTCTATCAAAAATGGTTTCTGGTAAGCATGCTTTAAAAATTCAGTATTTTCATCAATTGAATCTATTTTATATCTACTGATTTCAGACACTAGTGTGCTTTATCTTTTTATAAAACAGATGAAGAAAGTTTGAGTGCTCATGCAACCATTTTCTATGTTCATAATATCAAGTCACATTATTCTCTTCTTACTCCTTAAAAAATTGCAGTCATAACTTTCTTAGATACCTTAAACTTTGTTAACTTTAGTACATATACATTTCATATTTGTTTGATTTATTAGGAATGAGAAATCCATTTTAATAATAATATACTTTAAATACTACAAAGTGAGGAAAAATCAGTCACCTTAAACGCCTGGCTGTAGTTATTTGTTAACATTTTTTGGCATACATATTTCTTCTTAAATTGTGTTTGCAAAGCTACCCTTCTGTGGGCTGTTTTCAACTAGCCACTATGTAGCCACTGTGCTTGCAATTCTGTAATCTGCCACAAGATGGTGCCTAGTTGTAAATTGTGATCATGTGGGTTTACCATGCTTGGGTAACAGTATGAGTAGGTTTATAAATAGGTTTATAGTACACAATTGCAGCAGGTTTTTCCTCTTTTTTTTTTTTTTTTTTAGTGGAGTGGGGTCTTGCTTTTGCTCAGGCTGGTCTTGAGCACTTGAGCTCAAGCTATCTACTTGCTTTGGCCTCCCAAAGTGCTAGGATTACAGGAGTAAGCCACTGCACCTGACAGGTTTTTTTCTATGGAAATTAATTATTTATTAAAATAGTCAAAATAGATATTCAATCAGTTACCAATTATAGACTGATACACAATTTTTAATAATATATAAAAAGTGAAAGTGCACAATTATGAATTCCTTTCTCCTACTAAACTTTAAATGTTGTAAATCACCTCATATGCTTTCTTTGGATTTTTTTTAAGAACTTTTCTCTTCCTTTTACTCAAATTCTTTGTGTATTAAGAATTTCTGGGTCAAATGCCTGTATACAACTTCCTGTAGGCTTTTTGCTTATAACTTTCTCTTCTACTGCCTTAATTAATTGTTTTGCTGCTCATGTGAATTGCCCTACTGATGAAAGTCTGATTTCTTTAGGTTTCAGGTGAACTGTTAGTCCCTGGCACTTTTTATTTAGAGAAGAACTGTGTCATGTATTAAGTATAATGTCTCAGTAGGTATAAGATTCCACCCCGTCATCCAACAACAACACACACAGACACTACAAGTGTACTCACTACCCCACACAGGAATTGGTTTGTAGCAAAGTACTATACACACGTAAATATTTGGCTGCATCTTTTCCTTAGTCTCTGAAAAGTCCTTGTGTTTTCTCTTCTACAAGCTAGCTGGCAGTGTCCGTCACTCATTTTAACTTCTCCTTTCTTGGTGTTTGGACTTTGATGCTTAGATTGGTATAAAAACTAGTTTGCATTAAATATTGGAGATTATGTATTAACTTTTCCTAGCAGGTTTCTAGCAGTTTTATAGTCTGCTTTGCAAAAGGAGACCATTACTCTATTTCTTATGAAGTTTTCAAAGCATTCATTTCAACTTCCCATTCAAATACACAGAATGATTTTTGAGAAGAGACATAACAGCTTCAGTTTTTGTGATCAAATGTAATCTCATGCCATAAAAATTAAGAGTTGTTATAACTGTAAAGAGAAAGAGGAAAGTTGAGGGAGGATGAGGAAAAAAGAGGGAGAGATATTGAGATTGGGAAGGAGAATGAGATTAAAACATTCTGCAAAGTATGGAACAAAGTATTCAATTCTAGGTACTAGAACTCAGCTCTTTTTGCTGTCTCTGTCACTAACTTCCTTTGTAACTGCAACCATGTCATTTATCCTCAGTAGTCCTGTTAATCTCTGAAAAATGAGGGAATTGTCTTGTACATCATTACTGCCCATGTTGTGGGTTTGCAACTCAGGTTTTTATATTAAAGGTAAAATGTGTTGGAATGCATTTTAGCTTCAGATTTGCTTGCGTTCCTGACTGCACAACTTAACTTACATTGTTATTTCCTGCATTCTCTGAATCTGCTGTAGTCAATATAGTGCTTTGCATTTGGGAGATCTGGGTAGATGTAACATATTCCCATTTGTGTTAAAAAAAAAAAATAACAGGGGGCGGTGCCTGTGGCTCAAAGGAAGGAGTAGGGCGCTGGCCCCATATGCTGGAGTTGGTCAAACCCAGCCCTGGCCAAAAACTCCAAAAAACAAAACAAAACAAAACAGGAACCCTGAAGTGGTTATTTCTTTTGTTCGCATAGTAGGGTACAGCCATTGTGATTTGCAAGAAATACTACTTTTGAGTAAGACAGAATATTCTAAAAGGTCACAGCTTATCATTTTACATTTCTAGGAGCTTGTTATACAGCCAGTGAGATTCAGAACTTAATCATATGCTGTTTGGCAAACTGAGATTATCTGCACAATTAGATTATAAAGTCTTTACAGGAAGAGATTGCCTTGTATACATTTTGTGTCACCCTTAACCAAATGCAGTGCTGTGCACATAGCATACAAGTTAGCACTGCACTTCCTCTCTGATACTATAGGTTACTGACTCATGGTATCTGAGCCTTGTGTGATGATGGTGAGGTTTCTAGTTCAATTTCCCATTCAATGTGGCAGAAACCCAGTGAAGAAAAATGTACTACCTAATTAAGCAATTCAGTGTACTGTTGGAGAGCTTGAACTGAGAAGTCCCTCACTATATTGAGCTGGAATGTGTCTCTCTATAGAGTTTGCCTGTAGATCTTTCTGGAAAAACACAAAATGGGTAGACCACCTGACTTTGTTTTTATCTTCTGCCATCTTCACTCAGCTTCAGAGTTTCTCATTTTGTAAGTATTTATATAAAGAGGTTGATGACTTCAGAGTGAATACATAGCAAATCACTTTAAAAAATTTAGTCATTGTAGAGTAAAGGATAAGGTTTGTTAGATTTCTATATTGAACAAGGTGAGTTCAGGTGATTTATTTCAGAAGCTCTTAATTAGTATTTACTTTGTGTTAGACACTGTTCTAAGTACTTTATAAATAGTAACTCACTTGAATCTACAAAACAGTCCTATGAGATAGATACCATTACTTGACACCATTTTATAGATGAGGAAACTGAAGTTCAGATTATTTAGGTAATTTTCTCAAGGTCTTTCTATTAGTAAGTAAAAAGTAAAATTAAGAGAACAAGGCCTTCAGGCTCTAGAATCCTGTTCTTAACTATAATGCTATGCTATTGGTGGGATACCTTTTATAGGTTTTTAAAAGATAAAGGACATTTAATATTTTTCTTCTTTTTTTTTTTTGAGACAGAGCCTCAAGCTGTCACCCTGGGTATAGTGCTGGGGCATCACAGCTCACAGCAACCTCCATCTCTTGGGCTCAAGTAATTCTCCTGCCTCAGCCTTCCAAGTAGCTGGGACTACAGGCGCCTGCCACAGCACCCAGCTATTTTTTGGTTGCAGCCGTCATTGTTGTTTGGCGGGCCTGGGCTGGATTCGAACCTGCCAGATCAGGTGTATGTGGCTGGCGCCTTAGCCACTTGAGCCACAGGTGTGGAGCCTATTATTTTCTCTTAAGTACTCAGTTGTTTAAAGTTTCCATTTTTGCTGAAACTTTATTAACTTACTTTACAATTAATTTTCCTTTTAAAAGATATGGAAAAGAAAACTGCTCAAAGATCTGGAAAGGTACTGCTTTTGTTTATTATGTTTGTGCTGCCTTGAAGCACTGTCCCTTTATTTTGATTATATAAAAATTTTGCCTATTTAATAACTGACATTGCTAATATCTAGGTAAGTTTTACTCTACTCTCTCAGGATGCTGTTACATCAGCTCTATTTTCTGTCCCTAAGGCAGCTGTTTACTTTTTTCCACTTAGGTCCTTGGCACTATCCCATACTAAATTTATTTAAATGTTCATGTTGGCTAAAATCTAACTTAAAACACCAAATAAATGCCATAATTTTCCCTCCTTTAAAAATTTCCTTTAAGTTCCCAACAAGTCACCTACCATGTCTAATACCAGTTAGATGTCCTTAACCAGGATCTTAGGTTTATTGAGTTCCTACTTCACACCAGGTGTTTGCACATCTGGCATATGCTTTATTCCTTCTAGGAAACCCAGATAGTGATACTAAATATTGTGACACAGGTTCGAATCCAGGTTTTTGTGTTTCTAAAGCGTATTCTATAAACTATACAACAACAAACTTTCTTCACTTTTCTGGGCCTTAGTTTATGTCCGTCCTCATCTCCAAAATGAAAAAAAAAAAAAAAGATGCCAAGTAAACAGAGTCCTTTAAGTGTCAAGCATCAGGCTAGATCCTGCTCTGAAGGGTTTCACAGAAATAGCTGGAAGTAGATA
Source organism: Arctocebus calabarensis (assembly GCA_963573935.1). Taxonomy (NCBI): domain Eukaryota; kingdom Metazoa; phylum Chordata; class Mammalia; order Primates; family Lorisidae; genus Arctocebus; species Arctocebus calabarensis. The sequence continues at coordinate 26,576 of CAUYON010210842.1, read as the reverse complement.
CAGAACTATTATATAGTGGGCTCATGGTGGAGAAGTCTGTTTGAACAGTGTTTTGAGCACTCGTTTATCCCTTTTGCTTGGTGGAACTGAGAAGTTGGCTGTAGAGGAACAAGTAGGATTTCTCCCTTCTTACAGAAGCACAGTTCATAAATCTCTAAGACCTTAAAATCTATTTTTAAAAACTAATCCATGTTATCCTCTTCTTTTTTTCTTTAATTAAGTCATATATACATAGATCATGAATACATTTATGCATTTGTGGGGTGCAATTTGTTGATTTTTTATGCAATTTGGAGTGCTTACCTCAAATTAATACAGCTTTCACCTCATTTACTTGATTATTGTGTTAAGACATTTATGTTCTATACTTAATAGATTTGACTTATACACACCCCTGCAATATGCTCCATAGTGTGGCTTTTCTTTCTGTAATTGGGTTTATTAAGTGTGTGGCATGGAAATTATAGTTTGTTAGACTATTAAAGTTCATGAACAAGAACAACATCCTATGCCTTGTATATTGTATATAATACATACAAGGCAAAGGAAAGAAAGGAAATTAGTTTGCATAAATATACAGACTCTTCCCTGTACATAACTGACAATGTGAATTTTTGTTTAATGAGTAACTACAATGTGATGCATGCCACCTTTATATTTGTATAATATTCAACTAAGCTAGTATTTATTTATTTATTTATTTTTTAGAGACAGAGTCTTACTTTGTCACCCTCGGTAGGGTGCCGTTGCGTCACACCTCGCAGCAAGCACCAGCTCTTGGGTTTAGGCAACTCTCTTGCCTCAGCCTTCTGAGTAGCTGGGACTACAGGTGCCTGCCACAATGCCCGGCTATTTTTTTGTTGCAGTTTGGCTGGGGCCGGGTTTGAACCCGCCACCCTCAGTGTATGGGGCTGGCACCCTACTCACTGAGCCACAGGCGCCACCCTCAGCTAGTATTTATTGAGAATTTAGTTGTGCTGTGTACTATGCGAGGGTAGGTAATATTTAATTCAGGTTAGTATTGTTCTTGAATGCACCCATTGAATCTAGGGCAGTTTTAATTAAATGATGGATATGGACGCCATTTTGTGTAGCACCTGGAGGGAGGGGGTGAGGAGGAGGATGTATCAGGCAGATGTATTATTGTACCAGCAATGAAGGCTTTGGAAGCCATCCTTTAGAGCAATGTTTCTCAACCTTCCTAATGCCGCAGCCCTTTAATACATTTCCTGTGGGTTGTGATCCACAGGTTGATAACCATTTCTTTGAGAGAGGCAGAGTTGAAGTATAGGAAAGGCACGTGATTATTTGTTGAAGAAAAAAAATTGCAGCTCAAGATATAACGAGAAGATGCCTCAAAAACACCGTCAAGGGATAAATATGCTCTGCTATGGTTTGGATGTGGTTTTCCCCCACCAGACTCATTTTGAAATTTAATTGCCATTGTATCAGTACTGAGAAATCATGAGAGCTTTAAGAGGTATTTCAGTCATGGGCCTCCATTTTCACAAATGGATCAATACATTCAAAACTGGGTTAGTTCTCCTGAGAGAGGGTTGTTATAAGCAGGTATAACGTGTCCTCTGTTTTGCATGTCCCCTCTCTGCTTTCAGCTTGCCATCATGAGTTGAAGCAGCATAAAGCCCTTGCCAGAAGGGCCACCAAATTCTGGACTTTCCAGCCTCTCAAGAACCATGAGCCAAATTAAATTTCCGTTCATTATAAATCACCTGGTCACAGGTATTCTGTGATAGCAACACAAAATGGACTGAGACAGTTTATTAATGATACTATGATTTGGCCTGTTTTTCAGTAGCCTTGTGGGCCCGAACATTTATTTTTTAAAAATAAAACTGTATAAGATCAAGATTCTTAAAATCATGTCAAAAAAAGATTTTTTAAATTCTTCTTTGAAATTTTGAAATAAAATGTAAACATCAGGGGCTGTGGCTTATCCATGTTTAGTTCTTCATCATCTAGTTATGTGGCACTGAGTTGGTCCACAATAAATGTTTGTTTAGTGAACACATTTATGAAAGATAAGTTATAGATAACCACTATTAATATGCATTCAATAATCGTATATAAGGCATCAACCCTGAATGGTTTAGAGGCCTAATTTACCTGCCTGAAGGTAATGAACTGTACTTGATCTTTCAGGATTACTTCCAACTTCAGAATTCTCAAAATTCTTATCTCTCCTGAGTCTTATTTGACTTTTGACAAACCTGAAAACCTGAGTTGTGTTGTTTCAGTGATTACTAATGTGAAAGCTGCTTTGTTGCTTGAGGCGTATTTTTAGTGGGACAAGTGTTTAGTATTACATGTGGTTGATAATACCATCCATATTAGAACCCTGGAATATAAACTCAGTTTTATGTAATTGTGAGATGAAGAAATTTGTATTTGCTGAAACCTTTTACAATCTTTTGCAGGATTATACTGTATTTTAAATATTAATAGAATCAAGGCATTTTGGTCCCCTTCGTATATATATTAAACTATGTGGCTGTCAAATTTAATCATTTAAATCATTCATTACTTGGTGGTATAGATGATATAATGTTCACTTTATCTTTCTCATCACTTTTATAAAGTGCATAAATATAGTTTTAAATTGATTAATGCAACGTGGTAACTACATTATGGAATTTCATCTGCTTAGATAGGAATTCCTTTCACTGCAGTATGAATGCCTGACCAATTAAGCTGAGTTGGTTCTTTGAGATGGTTCTTTATAGGTATCTTCTTACTTTCTCTATATATTGTTATTTACTTTGGAGTACAGACTTCCTTGCTGGTTTGACTCAAGCATTTCCCTGAGTTTTACTTTCAAATTTCTGCTTTCATTGCAGGTTCTTTCTCGTATCTTGTCATGAAGCCCTCTTGTGGTGAAATTGCTTTTATTTTGCCTTCTCTTTATGACTTGTGCACCCCAGATTTTGATACAGTAAGTTTACAAGCTAGTAACACAGAGAATTGAATTTTTAAGGTACTGGCAACCTGTAGCAGTATTATAGCTCCATAGTTTTTTCATAATTTCTAAATCTTGTTTCAAAATTTTCACTTTGATTTCAATAGCCATTTTTTTTTTTTTTTTGGCAAAAAAATTATTTTTGCAGGAGGGATTTACTGTGCCCAAAGGTTTTATGTTTTCTTTCAGCCAGCTGGATGCCAAATTTCTAGACCACATGTTTTTTTGAGCCGTGATATTAAACTCAGTGTGTCAAGCATTTTCTAACTGATTTGCCAGATATGTATGAGAAGATTATGCCCCTCCTCCAAATTTTAATTTTAAGCAATTCAGGATCCTCTTATTTTTAAGAATAGAGAGTAGTAAGCTCTTGTATTGTGACTGCATGAAGCTTGGAAGAAAACTGAGAAGTGGGAAATTTTTTATTGGTGCCCATGACTCCCATTATGATTTTAGAGAACTTGCTAACTTTTTTTTGTTTGTTTGTTTTGAGACAAGAGTCTCACTATGTTGCCCTTGGTAGAGTGCTGTGGTATCACAGCTCACAGCAACCTCAAACTCTTGGGCTTAAGTGTTTCTCTTGCCTCAGCCTCCTGAGTAGCTAGGATTACAGGCACTTGCCCCAATGCCTGGCTATTTTTTTTTGTTGTTGTTTTTGCAGTTTGGCCGGGGCTGAGTTCGAACCCGCTGCCCTTGGTATATGGGGCCGGACTCGCTGAGCCACAGGCGCCACCCCTGGCTATTTATTGATTGCAGTTGTTGTTTCACAGCCCCAGGCCGGGCTCAAACCTCAGAACCCGCCAGCCTCAGCATATCTAGCTCGGCTAGCTATGGGCGCTGAGCCTCAATAACTATATGTTGAAAACTCATGGCTATTTGGTGAGGAGTCTAGAATTGAAATTTGTGAAAGATAGATTTTGATTTAAAGTCTAGAATTGAAATTTGTGAAAGATAGATTTTGATTTAAATTAGACTTTAACATTTAATTGAAATTTGTGAAAGATAGATTTTGATTTAAATTAGACTTTAACATTTCTTCTTAATAGTATCTACTTCACTAGGGTTTTTGGGATGATTGAATGAGGTGATGAATATAAAATACCTTGCACAGTGTCTGGCATGGAATAAGAGCTCTGTAAATGTTAACTGTTATTAACACCGTGAAACACCTTAATTAATAGCCCAGATATTGGCTTTAGGATACGTCATGCAATGTACTCAGCAAGAAAAATTTATCCTCCTTACTGTGTTCTAGTGATTATTTTGTGAACCCTAAACTCACTCTTGAAGTTCTTAATAAAATTGCCAGTATCTCAGTTGATTAGAAATTAATATAGAGAATATTTTATAGGGAGTGTATTTATCCTGTCTGGAGGTTAGCCGGCAAAATGGGCTCTCAAAGGTAGAAACAGAAAAAAGAGGGGCCACAATCAAACATTTATTTAACAGAAGATATGTGCCAAATCTTATAAGTTTTGGCTGGCAATAGACTGGCCAGGAAGGTCAGAAGGTTATAAATGGGTAAATTGAATCTGATTTTAACTGGTTTTAGAAAGTAGAGAGGATCAGGTAGAGCCTGACAAAAAAGCAGAGTCCAAAGTTTGGACAACCTATAATAGAGAGGCAGTTGGGACAGAACCACGGGTACAAGGAGGTGTTGGTCTCTGAAACTAACAGAAGGTGTCAAGGCAGTTGCATTGAAATTAATGGAAGACGCAGACCAGCAGAGGTCAATAAATCCTTATAAACTTCAAAACAAGGTATTGCCTTTCCACAGGAATTTAAAGCTGAAGAAGGTTCCCTTCTGATTTTCAGTATATCATATGAAAATACCTCTGTAGCTAAGAATTAAGCTCCAAAATGGACATGAACTCTCAATGAAAGAAACTAAATGAACCAGGACAATTGTGTTAAACTTTTGAGAATATGCCTGCCATTCTGATTACAGATTGTGAAGATATTAGATATAATGAAATTGGAGCATGATGAGCTCTTCTGTATACACTAAAAGTTTCAGGAATTTTAGCCAAGTAGATGTACCTTTCTGGGCCTTCATTGAAAGTTGAAGTAATCAATAGGTTCTACTGGCTCCAATAACTCTGTATTGAGCTCATTTAGAGTTATCTGGAATATTCTACTATTTGACCTGTACTTGATTGTCCATATCCCCTTTTTAATACCCTAAATCTTTATTTAAGTTACATGCCTTACAAAAGTAAGCATAGAAGTAATTTCCTCATTTACTGAGACAAACCAGAGTTGAAGTTGCTACATTTCATGGACTTGTTCTTACCAAAGATGAATATTAAATAATAGGATTAAGGTGGTGCTTTCCAATGTCATGGTATAATTAAACCAATTTTCTTTCTAGCTTCCCTCTGCTTTGAGGGTATTATAATCTTTCCCTTGAGATTTATTTAGATTGACCTTGAAAAATAGAAAGATAGAAGAGAACTATTCTATCAAAGCCAGGAAGATGACTTTATAATAACTGCATCATATTTACACCCTCTTTAGTGTTAACAATGGCATTGACTACTTATCCAAAATTCAATTAAAAGATGTTTAAAAACCTGCCTATTTTATGGTTCTAGAGGAACTTTTAGAGAACTTTTCATAAAAACTTGTAATTTCCGGTTCAGCATAAATCATCCTGGAATATCAAGAGAAAAATGAAATTTATTTATTTATTTTTGCGATTTTTGGCTGGGGCTGGGTTTGAACCCGCCACCTCTAGCATATGGGACTCACACCCTACTCCTTTGAGCCACAGACGCTGCCCAAAAAATGAAATTCTTATTTTAGAAGCATTTAAAGGATAGTCTCAGGCCAATGTGAAGATTGGGAAATGTAGAACTTAAGATTCTGTCCTGACTGTGTTCTCAGCATTTCACCCTTAACTTTTTAATACAGCAGACAGCTTTCTAATAAAGTCTAGGCAATTGGTTTGTAGATACATATTTTAGTCTTGTGTGATATGACTGTGAAATAAGGCCTCTAGAAGCAGTAACTTGTTATATACACCATCCTAGAAAATTCCTTCTCCCAAAAATCTCCTTTCAAATCTACTAGAAGGTTTGGCATTAGTCTTTGTAATCAGGGTACATTTGAGGCTCTCCTAACATTTTCTTTCTTTCTTTCTTTTTTTTTTTTTGCGACAGAGTCTCATTTGGTCACCCTTGGTAGAGTGCCATGGTGTCTTAGCTCATAGCAATCTCAGACTTTTGGTTTAAGTGATCCTCTTTGCCTCAGCCTCCCAAGTAGCTGGGACTAAAGGCGACTGGCACAATGCCTGGCTATGTTTTAGAGATGAGATCTTGCTCTGGCTCAGGCTGATCTTGAACTTGTGAGCTCAGGCAGTCTACTCACTTCAGCCTCCCAAGTTCTGGGTTTACAGGCGGGAGCCACCATGCCATAAAACTTTCTCTGTTCTTTAACTCATTTTATAATTGCTCCTAATAAGGAATAAGTGCTTAGTATTGAGACTGACAATCTGAATTTATTGGCTATAATGCCAGTGACGACTTCAGGTAAGGAAGCCCTTGCTGGGTGCCTTCTAGGTGCAGTGAGGCATCATTAAATCACATAGGTATTACCTTATTTTACCTCATTGATTAAGAGTTATCCTTATGGCTCACATGTTTGACTGGAAAGTTATTTTGGTTGTTTATAAGCATTTAAAGGATCAATAAACATTTAGTAATAGCTTTTGATCATTATTTTACAATTTGTATGTGTGTGTGTGTGTGTGTGTATATGTTGGTTTGGTGGGTGATGGTGAACAGTGAATATTCAACCACATGTTATCAGTGAGTATGTTGGCTCCTAAAATTCAATTTAATTCAGTTAACGCTTTTGAACCACTAGAGTTCTGGTTAAAGGCTTATAACAGGAATTTATATGATTCTATAATAGCCACAAAGTTACTGTCCGAATTTAGCTCCTGGTGTAAGTTTATTTATTCTTTAGCAAAATAACTGAAAAAAAAATTCCTATTTTTTGTACTAACCTGGATGGAGTTGAAGAACATTTGAGTAGAATATCACAAGAATGGAAAATCAGGCTGGGCGCAATGGCTCACGCCTGTAATCCCAACACTCTGGGAGGCCGAGGTAGGTGGATTGCCTGAGCTCATGAGTTCGAGACCAGCCTGAGTTAAAGTGAGACTCCATCTCTAAAAATAGTCAGGTGTTGTGGTGGGCACCTGTAGTCCGCTGATTAGCCCAAGTGTCTGAGGTTTCAGTGAGCCTGTGACACCACAGCACTCTACAGAGGGCGACAAAGTGAGACTCTGTCTCAAAAAAAAAAATAAAAAGGAATATCTTGTATCCAATATGCTCAATTCTGATATGAAATCAGAAGACAAATACATGCCAACATAAGGGAAAGCACAATTAAGCTCAACTGGGGAGAGGAGAAGGAGGGAGGGGATTGGTGTGCTTTCAACCAACAGGCAGAATGTAGGAGTATATAGCACACCTTCTGGGTGAGGGGCTCAGCTACAACTTGAGCGTTACCTAACAACTGCAATCAACATCACCTAATCGTGTATACCCTCAAATTAATTTGAAATTAAAAAAAATTTAGTTGAAATTTCGATTACATTTTAAAAATAAATTTCTCTCATAGAGATTAAGATCAAAAAGTACTTGAGTCAGTTCAGAAAATAGGAATGCAGTTATATGTCCCTCTTGACTGGGGTCACTGGTAAATGGGTACTTAGCCAAATGCAATCAAGAAGATACACTTTTCAGTTTATTTCTCAGCCTACTTTTTATACTTGACAGATTTGAATCACTGCCTCACAGAGTCTATGAAATGGAGAGAAACAAACCTTTATCTACTTCCCATTCATCTTTTGTTCTTCCATGAACTTTACTCTGTGTATTACGGGCTCCTTAAATAAAACAATTTTCCAAGGACAGATCATTGTTAACATTCTATATCTATGCTGCTTAAAGTGTTAGAAGAAGATTCTATTTCCATAACAAATATATACTCCTTGGATCACTTTCCAGATTCTTCAGAAACCACCTACATGCTGTGGTATTTCTCTTCCCCAGTATAAACCTGCCATCCTACGTATGCTCACTGTCCTACACATGGCTGGCACCTAGTCTGATCTTCCAGTCCTTATTCATGCTGTTCTTTCCAGGAATGCTTTTTGGCCCTCACCTAGGTACAGCTCATTCTTTAAGGTCCAGTTCCCTTCTCCTCTTTGAAAACTCTTTTGACCTTAGTGACATTTTCTTCCCATTGTTAATGTTACTGAATGTTGTCTTAACTGTCTGCATTGTTTGCTTTTATTTTGTATACGTTGTTCTTACCACCTCAACTAAGTGAGCTTCTTGAGTGCAGAGACAGTGCCATAAAGTTCTTATTTCCAAAGAAGTAAATGACACAGGTCTGTACACATAGTTGGTGTACAATACATATTTTTTGATTGAGATTTTCCCACATAAACGTTTTTGTTTTTTTGTGGAGACAGAGTTTCACTCTATTGCCCTTGATAGAGTGCTGTGGAGTCACAGCTCACAGCAACCTCCAGCTCTTGGGCTTAAGTGATTCTCTTGCCTCAGCCTCCCACCCACATAAACGTTTTTAAAGGCCTCACTTGCCTTGATAATATTAGTTGAATGGATAAAATGAACAATGGATGTGTAACTTTATTTTCTGCTCCTCCTTCCTGTCCTCACCAGCTGACTCCCACTTTGAATGAGTCTAAGGACAGGGATTTTTTATCTTGTTAAATTCTGTTTCCTGAGAACCTAGATCAGAACCTGGGTCATATTAGATGCCAAATATAAATATTTGTTGAATGAATCATCAGCAAAATCACTCTGCATGTATTAAATGCAGTCAGTCTTGTGACTCATTTTGTGTTTCACTCTGTAAAATGCTTGAGCATTTTAAGAGTGGAATTCTGAAATGTGTTTAATTCTTGTTGTCTTTAAGTTTAAATCCAGTTTTCGGTGACAGAAGCCCTTTTAATGGCACTGGAAAAGCTAACTAGTGCTATTTAATAGCAACTATGTTTAGAATCCACGTTTTTACTTGTTTTGTATTAAACTGGTTTAATTTTAAACATTAAAATACCATTTTTTGGTATGTTGTCATATTATTTAAAAATAGACACACTTTAAAAAATTAACTCCCTTGACAAACAAAACCAGTAACATCCATTGTTATTTCAAAAGACACACAGTCATGCTTGTTTTTTCTTCAAGGACCATATGTGTGAACTGAGGTGGGTTGTTTAATTGCTTTATGAAATAGAATAATTTTCCTGATTTTTAAAAAGTATATGAAATTTATTATCCCAGGATTATTGTGAAAAAATACAGTGAAGCTTAAAAAAAATAAAACTTAATGCAAAAGTTCTGTACATAGGCAAAATACCCTTATTTTTATAACCATTTTTTTTCTGGACAGAAGACTCAGTTTTCCATAGGATGCCTATGAAATCAAGATTTCCATCTGCAGTGCTGAGTGCCTCTCATATGACTTAAAGAATGTGTGGTGGTGGACCACTAACTAAGACACATGAGGGAAATAGAACTTGAAGCAAATTTGAAAACTTGAAGGCCTGCCAATTCAAGCACTGTATAGCAGGTGTGTCATATACTTGTAGAGCCAACAAAAATGGCCACAAGAAATTCAGAGGTAATACAGATGTAAGGAAAACTTAAAATGGAAAGAAAGAAAAAGTTGTTTTCATTGTTTATTAGGGAGATCAATAAATGCATTTAAAGACAACCCTCTTCAGTGATTGGTTTAGGTGCCAGATATTATCTTTGTGATGTCCTGGACCAGGCATCAACAGTATTCCTATGTTATGTGGTAGCTTGTGGAAGTAAGGCAAAAGAAAGGAGGATACAAGGAAAGTGTAGGAAAAGTAGGGCAAAAGTAGCTGTTGACAATGACCTTGCAATCAGCACTGAAATAATTTACTATTTCTTTTAGTTCAGTAGAAAATATTTCTTTCTTCTTTTGTTTCTTCTTCAAGGTAAATATCACCATAAAAGATGCGAATGTAGAATGTAGAATCTACATTTATTTATTTATTTATTGCAGTTTTTGGCCAGGGCTAGGCTTGAACCTACCACCTCCAGCATGGGGGGCCTGGCGCCCTACTCCTTTGAGCCACAGGCGCTGCCCTAGAATCTACATTTTTTAAAGGATACACTCAATAGTGAATCCAGTGGGTATGTAATTTTAAAATAAAAGTGTTAATATTTTCCTTACATTGCATATTATCTAGGATTCTTATAAATGGGCATCAGTTAAAAGTCAAAATGTGTTTATTTTAAAGGAAGAATACTTAGGAATGGTTTTTTTTTTTCCTCTTTGGCTCAGAGTGGAATCCCACCACCCCTACTCCCACCACCAGTTCAGTTTCATCACATCTATTATTGGGTAAAAAGAATAACCAAAGATTCACCTACTGTCCAAAGATACAGATAGTAGTCATTTAAGTATTCCATGTTTTTATAAGATCTTGTTTGTTTTTTTTTTTTTGATGAGCAAGAATAGATCATTCTTTATGGAGATTGAATGCAGTTTGAAGAATCTCACCCACGTATTATCAGCTCTAACCTCCAATGACGAGCTAGGTAAAACATAATCTCTACTTTCAAGGAGTTTATGGTCTAATAGGAGAGAAAAGTAAAGGGGCTCCCAGTCAATAGAATGAGGAAGAATGTGATATGTGCCATAAGAGTTACACACTATTGTTGCATGATTGCAGTTAGAGGCTCCAAAGTCATACTGCCTGAGTTTGAACCATGGCTTGATTATCTACTAACTACATGAAATTATGCAAGTTAAATTACCTAACCTTTCTCCACCTCCATTGCCCCATCTATAAAATGAGAACAGTAGTACCCTCTCCAAGAGGAATCTGGAGAGCAATAAGACTTAGTTTGAGTAATTCTGAGGTATTCATCTTGATGGTTTATTTCTATGCAATAGCGTTTGTGTGTTTAAGAATTTTCTTAAGCCACATTGTTTACTGTACCATTGATGGTCAATTAGAGGCTTGTGTTGAAGTCAGAATATCTGATGCATACTTCTAGCTCTTCATAAACTCTAATAATCATTTTACTTCTCGGTGCCTTAGGTTACTTCTCTAATGAGCATAGGAAGTTCCATGAGAGCAGAGACCTTATCGGCCTTGTTCAGTATCCAGAACAGTGCCTGGCACTTAATAGATGCTAGATCAGTGTTGGCTGAGCAACTTGGGTAGATTACGAAAATACATCAGGCATGGATGTAATTTTGAGAAAGAATCATAAGTACTCTACAAAAATGACTGGCTTTTCTTGTTTTAAGATTCCCAAAGGAGATAAGAAATTATCTCTATGACATTTCTCTGCCGGGATCTATATATGAGATTTGGAGTCAGAAGATTTTGCCTGGAGTCATGGGTCTACCACTTCAGGCTTTTTAACGTCAAATAAGTAATTTAACCTCTACAAGCTTCATTTTAGTCATCAACATTTGGGGGTTATCATTGATACTATAGAGTATTTTTGAGAGATCCAAAGATCAATGATATACAAGCACTTGCAAACTGCCAAGTACAATAAAGTACAAAAGCACTAAGAAATGGTAACTTATCATGCTCTATTTTGGAGGAATTTATATCATAAGAAGCAAAATTAGATTCTTATTACTCAAGTCTAAGGTGTGAAGATGAAGCTATATTAACCTCCAGATAAACTTGATCTTATGAATACAAGGAAAACTGGCACCTCTCTCTGTCTTTTATACATAGATGGGCAGAGCTACACAAGAGAACATCTCTCTATCCTCACACCAGCTCCTTTCAGTTGTCACACCTAGTTTCTTCTGAACCCAGCCCCCAAAATGATTCCAGTAGGAAGGCAGGCATGTGTTGGCTAGAAATGCTTTGAGGAATTGGCCAGGGTCTCATCAGAGATTATAGGCTAGGGGGAAAAAAACATAAAACAGGGCGGTACCTGTGGCTCAAAGGAGTAGGGCACCAACCCCATATGCTGGAGGTGGCAGGTTCAAACCCAGCCCAGCCCAAAACCGCAAAACAAAACAAAACAGGAGAAATGAAAATTCTTTTTGTCCCCATCCCTGACCTTACATAAAATGCATGACTAGAAGCCAATTACTGTTTGAGTTTTTCATTTGTAGTTCAAAATTCAAATTTATTATCTGTTTTTATACCTGATAGAAAAAAAATCTTTCTCTAGACCCTCACTGTTTAGGGTTTGAGCAGATCTTCAACATATGTGTCTATGGGGTGTGTGTATGTGTGTGTATTCCTTTTTTGGTTATTTTTTCTTTCAAATATGCTCAGGTAGCCTATATAATTTAGTTGTAGGATTAAATTGTAATATATCTTTCAATATAAATTTACAAACTTCTAGAACATACTCTTTCAGGGTATTTTCTTAATAAGTCAGTTACAGTACAGGAACTAATTTACCCTTGAAATTCAAGTTAGTAACACTACTGAGGAAAATCTGTTTTTTAGGAGACTCAGAAAGCTTGGGATAGCTAATCTCATTACCTATCAAACTTTATTTTTTTTGGTTGTCATGTCACTTTAGACTTTAAAAAAAATAACAGCTTACTGAGATGTATTTCACATACTATCTAATTCATCCATTTAAAGTGTACAATGAGTAGAATGAGTTATGCTATATTAAAAAATCATCTAAATTCTAGAACATTTTCATCACCTCCAGAGGAGAGTCCATACCCATTAAGCTGCCACTCCTCATATTCTCCTCCTCCTAGCCCCAGGCAACCACTAATCTACTTTCTGTCTCTGTGGATATAGCTATTCTGGATATTTCATATAAATGAAATCATACAGTATGTGGCCTTTGTCTGGTGTCTTTCACTTCAATGTAATGTTTTCAAGGTCCATCACGTTGTAGCATGGATCAGTAATCCATGGCTTTTTTTTTTTTGAGACAGAGTCTCACTATGTCATCCTTGGTAGAGTGTTGTGGTGTCACAGCTCATAGAAACCTGAAACTCTTGGGCTTAAGCGACTCTCTTGCCTCAGCCTCTCAAGTAGCTGAGACTACAGGTATCCACCACAATGCCCAGCTATTTTTTTTTTGTTGTAGCTGTCATTGTTGTCTAGCTGGCCCATGCCGTGTTTGAACCCGCCACCCTCAGTGTATGTGGCTGGTGCCCTAACCACTGTGCTACGGGCACCGAGCCAACTCTATGTCTTTTAATGGTGGAATAATATTCCATTGTGTGGATGTACCACATTTTGTTTATCCATTCATCTGCTGATGGACACTTGGATTATTTCTACCTTTTGGCTATTGTGAGTAGTGCTTCTATGAACATTCCTGTACAAGGATTGTTTAAGTACCTGTTTTCAATTATTTGGGGTATATACCAAGACATGGGGGTGTTAGCTGATATGATAACTAACATTTTGAGAAACTGTCAGACTGTTTGCCACAGAAACTGCACTATTTTATATTCCCCCACACAATGTATGAGGGTCCCACTTTCTCCAGATTTTTTGTCTGTTTTATTATAGTTACCCTGGTAGATGTGAAGTGGTCATCACATTGATTTGATCTGTATTTCCCCCACCAGGCTATTTAAAAAATATTTTCTTACAGAGATCATTTGCCTGACAACCTTAATTAACCCTTCAGAACAGCGGTTCTCAACCTGTGGGACTCGACCCCTTTGGGGGTTGAACTATCCTTTCACAAGGGTCGCCTCAGACCATCCTGCATATCAGATTTTTACATTATGATTCATAACAGTAGCAAAATTAAAGTCATGAAGTAGCAACAAAAATAACTTTATGGTTGGGGGTCACCACAACATGAGGAACTGTATTAAAGGGACGCGGCATTAGGAAGGTTGAGAACCACTGCTTTACAACATGGTCCTCTATATATCTTAAAGCAAAGGGGCCCTGAAAGCACTAAGAGCAATTATAGAACATGTGTAAGAAAGCCCTGCATCTTGTCCCTAAGACTCCCTCATTCAGAAACTAACTCTTATTCAAAGCCCATGGTTGTCTATTATGTTTTCCAGAAGAACTGGAAAATTCACTGTGACAGGGAGTGTAACAGTAAGAGAAGTGGAGGAAGTGGCAAGGAGCAGCCTGCCACTGAAGGAGGAGAGTTATTATACTTTCCAATACATTAAAGACCCCCTAGTCTTTAATTGAGGCAAGTTTTAGTCAATATTTTTTAGGAAGGCAAAACTGCATATAATATATGTTAGAAAGATATCCATGAAGAGTGACTCAGAGAACAACATGTTTTGTTCTTGAATAGATAAGCTTGCCTGAATTTCCTAGGTACTTATATCTGAAAAATCAAGTGGCATTGAATTTCATATTGAATTTGGAAAAGACAAATAAAAAATTCAGATGCTGTAAAGTTATTAAGAATATTGTTCAGAAAAGTAAGTGAAATATTTTTAAGAACTTTAATTCTACTTTTTGTTGAAGTTAACAATTGGCTGAGTTTTCTAATTCTCTGAGCTTACTTTTGCTTTTGTGTATTTTTTTTTAATTTTTGGTGTGTGTTCCTGGCATAATGCAAGTAAATTAATCTTACATGTATCTTTTAAACTGAGTTGCTCAAAATTGTTGCTGGTTAACATTGAGTTAAACTGCAAATTTTAAAGCCATATTATATTTAATGTACCACTGAACAATGCTTTTTGTCTCATTTATTTGAAACCTTTGGAGTTGTTCCATTTTCCCTTCATAGAGCCAAAGAGAGCCTACACAGAAAAAATCCAATGTTTTTTTCAAAAGATTTATTTCTTTATCTGAAGCACATTTTACCTTTCCATCTTTCACTCTACCTCATATGGCACTGTTGCCCACTCTTGTACTATAACAGTAAATCTAAGCAGTTGCTTTCTTTAACTATGCACAGTTTTACACTAGGAAATGCCCTTCTTACTGACAATTGCTGACTGTACTCCATTGCACTGTCAATATGTAGATGCTTCTATTTTAAATACAATATGGTTACTTCTTTTCCAAAACTAGAGTTTGAAAAGGAAGCACTATATTATTTTAGCTAATTTCATTTGTTTTTCTCTTGCAGGTTCTGAAAAATGCCTTTTCTGAAAACTCTGCTGCTTGGATTCAACTCTCGAGCTATCACTTTATAAATCTCTCCCCCTACCCTACCTTCTCCCACCGTTTCCTCCCTCCCAAACCTGGTATGCTTTTAGTTCACTGTCAGCAACTTGTACATTTCTTTTTTCTTTAATATTCAATTTTCTTAGTCATTTTCCCTCCCTTTTATTTTACAACCCAACTTTTTTTTTTTTTAGTTTCTAATAGTCTGCCCAATCTTATCCTTTAAAGCTAAGACATAGGGAGAAAAACTTTTCTCTCCCTGATGTGAGACCATTCCATAAGTTCAAGGGCAGCCAGCAGCATATGCTTTTCACAAGAATAATTGAAAACATTAACTATTGAGCACAGAATTCTTTTGAAAGTCTGCCAGTTATTGGAAGTAAATTTGGCAAAGGAAAAAATAAAACATTCAATATTTTAACCTTTACAGTTGCCTTCTTAGGAGTTGGTCTCTAATTTGATTTTTAGTGTTTCTAATGCAATTTTTATTTTATGATTGGCTGTTTGTTTAACTAGACCAGATCCAACTTAAATGAAAACCTAAGTGCTAACAAATAGATGTTTCACCAAAGCAAGCTGTTATCTTTTTCACATTTAGTTTGAATTTATTTTTAATACTTTAGCAGTCCACAGTAATATCCTAAACAGGGTGCATTTGATTTTAATTTAGCTTTCAAAATGACGGCTGTCAATGTTGCCCTGATTCGTGACGCCAAGTGGCTGACTTTAGAAGTCTGTAGAGAATTTCAGAGAGGAACTTGCTTTCGAGATGATACAGATTGCAAATTTGCCCATCCACCAAGATTTTGCCATGTGGAAAATGGTCGCGTGGTAGCCTGTTTTGATTCTCTAAAGGTGAGTGCTATCTGAATGCACATAATTTGAATTTGTTGATTTCTATGTTTTTGCAATATGAGGTGCTTTGAAATGAGTAAAATTAATAATAGCATGAAGGAGGTAAATTTTGTTTGTTTATTAAGACAGAATATCCTAAAAACAAAATGTCTTAAGAACAGACTCTCTTAAGACTTTGTGTTTGTAGAACTAAAACAAGTCTAAAGCTTAGTACATCAGAACACCAAAGCCCACTTATCAAGATACATACACTTGAAGAATAAAAAAGAATTTTTCTAGGAATAGGGGATTTAGCCTTTCTATAGTTTATTTTTTTGTCTATGCTTTAGATTTTATCTACATTGATCATAATCCTTGTATAACCCAGAGGTGCCCTTTACTGAATTATAGCTTATTATCTGTACTTCAGTGGTACTTGGAAGAGAAAAGTCAGCTTTCAGAGGATAAAGTCAAACTGGGAGAGTATAAGATGAAAATCTCACCATCTAGGGGGATATGATGGCATTTTGAACTTTCTTAGAGTGTATTTTGGGTCTTTAACATAGACATATTGCTACAATACTAGGTTCACTTAATTTTCTTCCTGAATAGCTGGTTGACAAATTTCAGATTTATGAGTATGTTTTATAAGAGAAGTCCTATTGTCAAGATCATCAAACCTGAATATTATGTACTAGAGTATAAAGAAAATATGAGGGCAGAAAAGGTATATACAATAAGACATATGTGATTGCAGAGCAAGATAATGCATTGATTTTTATGTTTTATTCATAATTATTCTTAAATTAAGGATAAAGATATACAAATTAAGGCATAGAAGCAGAAAACGTTAATGGATTTTTGTTTTTTAATTAATAAGATTTGCTGTGACGCATTTGAGATTCTTTTTCAAAGTGTGTGAAAATGAATTAAATTTAACGAACCTTTTTAATTTCTTGGTAATTGTTTTACCTTCATCATGACCAATTTGGCCTCATTAACATTTTTCTTTATGGGTGCACTGGCTAATAGAGATGTATTACTTTATGTGATAGTCTCCTCAGGAACCACTTTCTCGAGTGATACAGAGGTTGAATATTCCCTATCTGAAATGCTTGGGACTAAATGTGTTTTAGATTTTGGATTTTTGTAGGATTTTGGAATATCCGTATATATATAATGAGATATCTTGGGATAGGATCCCAGTCTAAACATGATATTCATTTGTTATATATCCACCTTTTACACATAGCCTGAGGGTAATTTTATACAAGATTTTTAATAATTTTGTGCATGAAACAAAGTTATGTACATGAACCATCAGAAAGCAAAGATGTCATTCTCTCAGCAAACCATGTGACATCATGTCATCACTCAAAAAGTTTTAGATCCTGAAGTATTTCAGATTTCAAATTTTTGGATTAGGGATATTCAACCTGTACTACTCCTTTGGAGTTCCTGTTACTAGTTTCTGTTGCAGATGATTCCAGTTTAAGAATGGAAACTTATTGTAAAGATAAAGGTAATTCTTACATGTTGTGACTAACAGGCCTAATCTTCATTTTGGTATCATTCAAGTTCAACAATTGTTGTGTGTGTTCCTTAAATCTACTGCTACTGGAGTGGGCAGTGCCTTAAAGTGGAAAAGAGCACTGGGTTAAGGGGGAAAAAAAAGCATCTTTTATCTATTTCACAAAGAGTGTCAGGAACTACAGTAGGTGTTTTGCATATGAAGTTTCAGGAGATCTGGGGTACAGTTGCAACCTTACTGCTGTATCTGACCTTAGGTGACATCTCATAAACTCTGTGTTACTTCATCTCTAATAGATGGAACTTAAGATGGCACTTCTCTACTTAACTTCCACAATTACATGGAGATTCCAGTGAGATAACATATGAAAAACCATGCTTCACTATAAAAGTTAATTAATACTGCATGTGGTTGCTCATTCCTGTAATCTTAACACTTTGGGAGGCTGAGGCAGGAGGACTGCTTGAAGCCAGGAGTTTGAGACCACCCTGAGCAACATAGTGAGACCCCCCCCCCATCTCTACAAAAAGTAGAAAAATTAGCTGGACATAGTGATATGTACCTGTAGTTCCAGCTATTCTAAGAGTCTGAAGCAGAAGGATTTCTTGAACTCATGAGTTTGAGGTTGCAGAGTACTATGATGACACCACTGTACTCTAGCCTGGGTGACATAGCAAGACTCTGTCTCAACAAAAAACAAAGTGAGTTAAACAAAAGGTTATCTTTTTCCGATTAACAAAGTGTTTGTTGTAGGAGTTCTTCAAAATGGTTCTATTTAGTTAGGGTTTAATATTTAAAACTACAAACTAATGTTCCAGTGGTCATACTCAAATCCACTTGCCATGAACGTGATATTAGTTCTTCAGGCTAAGTATCACTGTTTTTATAGTTTACTCTGTGATGTGGAGTTCCATGCAGGCTTTGCAAATTCTATCTTCCCAGGCATCATAGAATGTGGAAAAAAATGTATGACCTTTTTAGTCATTGGTATACTTCTGGTCAGTGCTCCCGTTTATAGGCAAAAAGAGTACCATAAAGTAAACCTTTTGAAGAAAATATTATAGAAGGTACTTTTCAAAATGCATACTGCACTACCAGTTTAAAGCTTGGGAAATGTTTAATTCAGAGACTAGATAATGGCCAATGAATATTAATACACCAGTTAATTATTTAAATAAACTGTCTACTCACTAAATTCAGTATTTTAAAACTAATTTTTGCATTATGTTAATATCTTGATGTCCAGTCTCACAGGATAAAGACTATTTACATAATCCTTATAGTCTCAACATTTTAATGAAAACCTTAATATTTCAAATATACAAAGCCTTTCCAACAATTATTAATATTTAATTTGCCATTTAGATAGCACATTCATCAGAATTCCATGTCTGCATGAAGGCTTTATAGTTTTCTTTTATATTATTTCTGATCCATGACATGTATGAAAGCTACATTAAGTTGAGGGTCATTGACCTATGTGGCTTGTATTGCTGTCGTATCTGTAATACAAAAATAATATACATCATTGGTTACTGCAGCATTTGCTACCTCTCTTGAGTTTGTGTAATTGAAACAGCATTGAAATTCGTCTGTGTACTGTTTCTTACTTCATGAGTAGTTAGATAATAGAAGCAATCATTTGATGAGTTTTAGGCTGCAGCTTTTGTTTTAATTTTTTTTTTTTTTTTGAGACAGTCTCAAGCTGTCATCCTGGGTAGAGTGCCGTGGCATCATAACTCATAGCAACCTCCAATTCAGGCTCAAGCGATCCTTTGCCTCAGTTTTTTTCTATTTTTAGTAGAGATGGGGGTCTGTCTTTTGCTCAGGCTGATCTTGAACTCATGAGCTCAGGCAGTCCACCCACCTTGGCCTCCCAGAGTGCTAGTATTACAAGTGTGAGCCAACACTCCCAGCCTAGTTTTAATTTTTGTAAAGATGCTTTTAGTACTAGATACTCTACCATGAGATTCTTTGCCTTCCTTATAGGTATAATAGATATAATGTCCTATACTAACTTCATAATAAAGGAATGTTATGAAAATAGGAAGGACAGGTTAGATAGCTGATTGTGTATTGTGCTGGAGTACTGTGCCTATCACTCCATGAATGTTGACTGTTCGGTGATGAAGGTTACATCATCTTCAGATAGGAATCTAGAGAGTACAGTCCATAGATTGATTTCTACCTACATAGAAGAGTCTCCTGTTACATTGGTATGAAACTGTTTTGGACTTAATTGCCGTATCTGCTTGGTACAATCTGTTTCAAAAGTTCTCTTTAAAGTATTGTTTAATCCTATGCTAATTTCTTGATATTACAGTTTGTTGTTAGGTTGGTATGTTTAGTGAATGTTTCCTGGATTTAACAAGGGGGTCACCATTTTTATAAATCAGTGTTTGTGATTGTTTTCATAAACAAATTATTCTGCTTTAGCAATAGCATGTCTTGAACCTTGTCTTGTATAGTTGAAATAATATCATATCACATTTTATCCAGGGAGGATAAAAAATGTTGTCATTATTCCATAGACAGATCAACACCCATCACATCTGCCCACCTCATTTACCACTCTGGGTAGTTTTTGTAGCATGAATGTCCTGATAAAGACCATAGCAGCCGGCATAGTCAGAGAATAGTTATGCCAACTCATATATATTCTTAAAAAATGGAAACTGGTAAGGAATGAACATAAAGCAATCATACACTGTGTCTTCAGACATCATATGTGTTTACCAGAATAATAATATTTTGACATAGGAAACCTGTTGTATAAACCTACGGATCTGAATCAATCCTTGTAGGTGAAATTGGCCCAAGTTACCAGTACATTCTGTACTAGTAACACTAGTCACACACAGTAATTGTCACCAGCTTAAAATTTTCCCCTTTTTTTGAGACAGAGTCTCACTTTGTCGCTCTCGGTATAATGCCATGGCGTCACAGCTCACAGAAACCTCCAGCTCTTGGGCTTAGGCGATCCTCTTGCCTTAGCCTTCTGAGTAGCTGGGACTACAGGCGCCTGCCACGATGCCCGGCTATTTTTTGTTGCAGTTTGGCCAGGGCCGGGTTTGAACCCGCCACCCTTAGTATATGGGCCCTACTCACTGAGCCACAGGCGCCACCGAGAATTTTCCTATTTTTGACAGAATATTTACTCATCCCTGTTTGCTAAGGAAAAGTTTACCACAAGACAGACTTTTAGCAACATAATCCCAAGAGTCACAGAGTTATGCAAGATATAGTACCATTTATAAGGTCCATCAAATAGGTCTACCTGCACTGTAAAGACACACAAGCAGCAATTGTCATCCTGAGAGTTAAGGAAAATAATATTTTATTTAAGGATCTCTAGCTTCCTTGATATCGACCTCAAAAAAAAAAGCACACTTACCTGGTAAAAGTTAATGGTATTTTGAACATTTCAAAAACCTTTTTTGTAAAAAAATGGAACCACATTAGGACTCACACAAATATATATATATATTGATAGCTCAGCCTCACCTTTTAAACCTTTTATTTTGAAATAATTGTAGACTTACAGAAAAGTTACGAAAATAGTACAAGAATTTCCTGTGTACTCTTAACCGGATTCTCCTAATGTCAACAACTTACATACCATACATAACACAGTTATCAAAACCAGGAAATTATCACTGGTACTGGTACTCTTAACCAAATTTCACCAGTTTTCTCCCTAATGTCATTTTTCTGTTCCAGGATCCCACATAACATTTATTCCTCATGTCGCCTTAGTTTTTCCTGGAAACTGTGACAGTTTCTCTGTCTTTCCTGACCATAACACTTTGGATGAGTACTGGTCAATTATTCTGTAAATGCCTCTGACTTTGAGTTTATCAGATGTTTTCTCATGATTAGACTACGATTGTGTGTTTGGGGAACAAAAACCACAGAAATGATGTGCATTGTATCTGAGGGTATGTGATGTTGATATATCGTATCCCTCATTATGTGAGCCTTAATCAAATGGATACGGTGGTGTCTGCTGGGTTTCTGTGCTGTAAAATGCCAGTTTTTCTTTTGTAAAAATGGATAAATATCTCCCACATTTAATTATCATCCTATAAAATATGCCATTGATTGTAAGGGACATCTCACTCTTCTAGATATTACAAGGTGAATGAATTTCCATCTTAGAAGTGAGGAGTAATGTGCTTCTATAATTATGGCCAACAAAGAAGGGAAGTGAGGTGAAATTGACCAAAAGCATGACAGAGAAAACAGCAGGCCATTGGAAAGGCAGAACACTGGGGAGTGGGAAGTTCTGGAAGATGAATGACGTGTGTTCCTGTCACAATGTTCCTGTAGGGTGGCCTTTGTGCTAGTTGGTGTCCCTGGCTAACTCTTGCATTGTACATCCTCTTGCATTGGGAAACAAATTTTCTTTTGTTTTCATAGCAAATAACATTTCCCTCTGATTTTAAATGTTGTGCTTCTTTCTGAAGGGAAAGGAAAATGCAAAAGAAGTTTTTTTTTCTTTTGTAGAGACAGAGTCTCACAGCTCATAGCAACCTCCAGCTCCTGGGCTTAGGCGATCCTCTTGCCTCAGCCTCTCAAGTAGCTGGGACTGCAGGCGCCCGCCACAATGCCCGGCTATTTTTCTGTTTTGCAATTCTGCCAAGGCTGGGTTTGAACCCGCTACCTTTGGTATATGGGGCCGGCACCCTACTTGATGAGCCACATGCGCCGCCCTGCAAAAGAAGTTTTAAAGAGCATACATAGTTTACAAAAATGTATTCTACACGTCATATAAATTATTGTTTAGAGAATTAACACACCTTAAAGTGACATCCCAGTAAAAATAAGTTAGTCATTTGATTTATACACTGCTAAAAATAAAAATGAGTAATACAAAAACATCAAACCTCATCTAACCTGTTGCTTTCTCACAGCCTTCCCTGTCCCACTCACTATCCCACTTGGCTGTACTGCACCTTCAGGACCACCATGTCTTCCATATCCTTCCTATGTGCTTCCTGTTCTTCCGAGGTGGCAAAAAAAAAAATCCAGATACTGCTTGATCTCCTCCCATTTCATAGCCTTTTAGCAAATATAATAACTACGGCTATTTTTCTGATCAGACAGTTAAAAAAATACTCTTTCTAAGAAACTGGAATATAGAGATAAAGATGTTTTTAGAAACCAAACTAGATCATTTCATTACCCATAGAAACTCTTCACATGTCAGCGTATATCCTTTCAAAATTTTTTTTACTGACAACTGTTTCTTAAAATAAAGGTTTTGCTACTGTGGAATTCTAAATGTTTTCATACTTGTGAGGGAACAATATTTTAGAAACATACTTTAAAAGATATAATTTCTCAAATGATGTTCAGCTATCAAAAATTGTGTTTATGAGGACTATGCAAAAGTTTTTGAAAACTCTATAATCTTTTGACTAGCTAATAATATATCCCAGAAATTTATACATACACCAACTCTAATCCTTATGACAACCCTGGGTAGGCTTTAGTGTTAGATGGACCAGGTCTGAGATAAGTGCCCAATCTCCCTGTCTCTAGATTTCCTCACCTGTGAAACAAAGGATCCTACATGCACCTGTCTCTGGAGTTACTGAGCTTTCATATGAGATGATCAATGTAAGGTGCTTGGGAGAGAGCCTGGCACATCAAAAGCACTCAATAAATCTATTATCACCAAATAAATTCTGAAAATTTAAATGTGAAGAGTATAATCAAAACATGACAGTAATAGAAGAAAATTTAGGTGAGCACTTTTATAATCCTGGGGTAGAGAAGACACTTCTAAGCATAATTTTAAAGGCAGAAACAATAAAGGGAAGGATTATTAGGTTTGGTCACACAATAAAAATCACTTCTAATTGGCATAAAACACCACAAAGTTAAAAGACAAGCAATAATTTGAAGAAAAAATCTGTGATATATTTGACAAACAAAGGCTGTTATTTTAATATATAAAGAGCTGAACAAATAAAGAAATACAAGCACTTGAAGGTATTATCTTAGCAAAACAAGCAAAGAAAATAAACTGCAAAGCAAGACAGTATGATGCGGCCACTTCATCCCTGGCGACATTTTGATGAGCCCTGCTGACATGGCTGCTATGGTGCAGCCAATGTCACAGCTGCCCTTGTGAAAAGGTGTGATCCCTGGGCCTGCCTCTTCTTACACTCCCCTCTAGAGGACTTTCCCTTTTTACTTGATTCCTTTCTGTGTTATTTAATTTTCTTTTACAAATATGTTACTTGTTGTTAGAAAAACTGTTAGGGTTCATCTCTTAAAGGGAAGCCAAAATCATCTTTCTCTCTTTTTTTTTAATTGAATCAGTCATCTTTCTAAAATAATTTTTGTTCTTTTCAGTATAATATTTGCATTTCAAATCCTGAGAGAAAAGTTAATAATTTAGTTGAGTATTTCCTCTACAGTCTGCAGCTAAAAATAAAGACTCTTACTGTGCTTCAGATATTTTCCTTCTTCCACCTAATGTGTGTTTATATCTGATTCATTCACTCGACAGGTACTTACTGAGCCCTGACTGGGTGCCAAGCATGGTGCTAGGCCTGGGGTCCCGGCAATGAACTAGAAACATTCCCTACCCCCATGGCATAGACATTTTCCTTGGAAGTTGGGGGAGGAGCAGGTGAAAACGAAGTAAATATCCATGTTAGGGATATATTGGCAGGTGTGAAGACAGCTGAGGCCGAGAAAGGGCATGGAGATTGTCAGGGGGCTGCTATTTTAGTTACAGTGTCTCGGGAACCTCCCATGAGGTGATCTTTGCGGATAGGCCTGCAGGAGGTGAGGGGCTGAATGCTGAGGACTTCAGAAAACATTCCGGGCAAAGACAACAGCCAGGGGAAAGGCCCTGAAGCAAGAGAGGGCCTGGCCCCCTGGAGCACAGTTGTAGGAGAAGGAAGAGGTGAAAGAGCAGTGGGAGATGATATTGGGACGGGTTGCTTTGTTCATGATCAAGATTGATAATGAGAACCCAGTTTCATTGTTGGGGTCCCTAGTTTCCATTGCCACAGCCAGTTGGTACCAGAGTGTGCATAGTGATCTAGACCCATCTCTAGAACTGGGCTTCGCAGGTGGAGACATTCTATACATGCTCCTGAAGTTTGCTGCTAGAGATTGAGCCTTGTGTATGTCATTTGTGGCCTCAGATAAGAAAAAAACATTGGAAGTCTGTGCTGGGTTTTCTCTTGACTCTACTGATGTGAATTTTTTTTCCTGCCACTTTTTGCTGTGTCTTACTGTAATAAATCCTAGCTGTGAGCATAAATTGCAATTGAATCTGTAAGTTCTTCTTGCAAATTACCAAACAAAGCTTTTCCGATACATTACTATTTTTCATACACTGTTGTTTTTTTGTTTTTGTTTTTGTTTTAGATAGAGTCTTACTCAAGACTCAATCTGGATAGAGTGCAGTGGTGTCATAGCTCACAACAACCTCTAACTCTTGGGCTTGAGCAATCCTCTTGCCTCAGCCTCTTAAGTAGCTGGGACTACAGGTACCTGCCGCAACACCCCACTAGTTTTTCTATTTTTAGTAGAGATGGGATCTCACTCTTGCTCTGATTTGTCTTGAACTGCTGAGGTCAAGCAATCCACCTGCCTCGGCCTCCCAGAGTGCTAGGATTACAGGTGTGAGCCACTGCACCTGGCATCCTTGATGATTTTTTAAAACGATTTCCTGCTTTTTATGATGGAGTTGTTCCTTTTCTGTTCTTTAAGCTTAAATTTTAATGGATAATATATTTTCATAATTCAAAAAGTGAAGAAAATATAAGTATAAAAGAATATGCATTGAGGTTTCCCCCACATCTCTTTTCACCTGTTAGTGAGTTAACTTCCAACTAGTATTTTCAGTTTTCTTTCCTCTATAGATAATTCTGCATATATACAAGCAAATATGTCCACACGTATTCTCCCAGTGAAATTCTCCCTGTGTTTTTACACAAATAGCAATATACTGTTCCTTTCCTTGCCTTTTTAGTTAAACATAGTAAAAGTGAAAATATGAGGGAAGCTATACCAAATAGTTTATTTCAACACTGTTCAAAAGAAACCTGGAGGTGTTTATGTAAAAATAAAAAGAATTGCACACGAAAACTATTTCTAGTTAGTAATTTGTTCTTCACAGGCATAAGTAAGTACTTAGATATATACTAGGGTTGAACAAATAGATGAATAGAGAATAGAAAGTGAGAGCTTATTTTCTTACCATCCAAGGAAAAAGTTAAATAAAAAAGGAAGGGGAGAGTGAATCTGTGATGTGGATTAGAAAAGGATCAGGTTTGTGTGTGTACATGAGTTAGTATGCATGCTTTATTTCTTAGCTTTGTCTTAGGGGGACCTAGAAGCAATGACACTCCAAAAGCAATGTGCACACTTAGTGCCCACATCTTGGTGTGTAATTACTTTCTCCGATAAAGGAACCAGGAATCCTAGCTGGGAATGTTGACCCACACCTATAATCCTAGCACTCTGGGAGGCAGAGATGGGCTGATCCTTTGAGCTGAGGAGTATGAGACCAGCCTGAGGAAGAGCATGACCTTGTCTCTACCAAAAATAGAAAAACTAGACAGGCATTGTGGCAGACACTTGTAGTCCCAGCTACTTGGGAGGCTGAGGCAAGAGAATCACTTGAGCCCAAGAGTTTAAGGTTGCTGTGAGCTATGACACCATGGCACTCTACCCAGGGCAACCGAGTGAGACTCTGTCTCCAAAAAAAAAAGGAAAGGAAAGAAACAAACCAGGAATCCTTGGAGTAATGGCTAATTCTGGACTAAGGCGGGAAAAATTAAAGATGAGGCTGTTGATGTCTGAAAGTAAGAAAGCACTAGGAACAGGGTTGGGGGGGGGGCGTGACAAAAGGACACAGGGCTTAATCTCAAGGCTCTCCCAATGGCTGAAATTGGAATGACTTGAGCAACAAACTATATAATGGTAGTATTGAATTATAACCTTGTGTGGTGCATATTCGAAGGGTCACGAGAAAACTTCTAAACAAGGATCAAGAATGTTTTCATATAGTAAACGAGAAAATATCATGAATGGTATGTCAATCAGGTTGATAAAATATCTCAGATTGCATGTGAAGCCCCCAC
>CAUYON010210837.1:0-15477 GCA_963573935.1 Arctocebus calabarensis | reverse complement strand
AGAAGCCTCACGCTGTCTCCCTGTGTTCCCAAAGGGAAGTTTCTGGGCAGATCCCGCCTGGCAGAGATGCCTGAAGTCCTCTCTCCCCAGTCTCACTGTGCCCAGCTGCAAGGAAGCTGTTACTCGTCCGCCATCTTGCTCCGCCCTTTATCTATTTACAGGTTTTTAAATATATAATGCTATTACACACTTAAAAGACTACAGTTTGTTGTAAACATAACTTTTATAAGCACTGGAAAACAAAAAAAATCTGTGTGATTTGCTTTATTATGATATTTGCTTTATTGTGGTGGTCTGGAACTGAACCCACAATATCTCTGTGGAATGCTTCTATTGTAAAAGGTTGTTTGCATTGGTAAACAGGTAATACTTAACACAGAAGATATTACAGAGGAGATTTTCACATAGGGTAGAAACTGGAACTAGGAAAAAAATCTGAATTTCCTTCCAACTTTGAATCTTGTGATATATGTCAAAACCATATTTTGCATGGAATCATCACACTGGACGTGACTTTGAGCCAGTGAAGTGACATTGCCAGGAAGTAGTAAACGAGGGCTTTGCATTTAACTGTGCATTGCAAAAACTGATGGCCTTCGTTACCACTGGGTTGGTAGGTCTCAAGACTGCTTTGTTTTTTAAGTTTTCAAGTATTTGTTTTTAATCTTTTAAAAAATCTTTTTAGTCCCTTTGTCCCTCAGGCTCTTAGGTACCATTTTTGCTGTTCATCATGCCTGCTTCTAGCAGACTGTATTGCCTTCTTGTCGATTGCTTTTGCTCTGTGGGGAGAAGGGAAATCAGAACACACCCTGAGGAGAATCACACCGTGAGTGGCTTTAAGCAAGCTCTGGGTGTGTCCCAAGGGTCTTAGGAGCTCACGCCTGCATGGCAGAAGTAGCTCAGTTAGCATGACTGGGCTACAGTCTACAAAGCCCTCTGGTCCCAAGAGAAAGACTGTTCATTCCTCTGTGAAACTGGCTATTTCTATGTGTACTCACATCTTAGGCTAAGTGAAGCGGTATCTAAAATCAAGCATAAGATCTCACTGTGGGAAAAAAAGGACTTTTAAATTTAGAATAGGATCAAGGATAACCCACTCAGGGTCATAAGAAAAAGTATGTAAAGACATGGTAGCTTTTCATAGAAGAGAATACTGTTGTCTGATAGAAGCCCATCTATGTCATATATCATGGTCACCAGGACAAGACGTCCTTTTTGCAAAGTGTGTGCATTCCTCTCCTTCTCTGTATCTTCTCTTGCCTGGTTCCTTGAGCCTCTAATCCACCTTTAGCCTCATAGTACCCACTCCTGAATATGTAGATTATTATCTGCTGGTTGTCCAACAGCTCAGTACTATTTCCAATGAGCTGCCCATGGAATCCCAGTGCCAGCCCTTGAAAGGCAGTATCAAATGATATCCCCCAAGTTGTAAATATAGATTCCTTCATGGTCTCTCTGGCCAGGTGTACCACATCTTTCCTTGGCCCTGCCCAGCCTCTCTTCTCTCACCAGCTTCCACAACCCAGTGCAAACCCTGCATTCTCAGTGCTTCCAAACCCTTCCCCTCAGCAGGTACTCATCTTCAGAGAAGTCTGCATTCTTCTTCCCACAGCCCTTGGAGAGCCTCCTCCACTCACCCAGACACCCTCCAGCCACTCACCTACTCCCCTAGGGCTGCCCCTGCTATAGCCCTGCTCTTTATTCCAGACCATTCCAGGTCATACACAGGACAGACAAGATGAGGCTGCAGAGATCTAGACCATTCCATGGTCCTAGATCTCTGCAGCCTCATCTTGTCTGTCCTGTGTATGACCTCATGTTCCTCTTTGGTTTATCAGTTCCAGGAGGACAGGACTGTGGCAACTGCTTCTCTGTGTCCCCACACCTGGCCTGAATCACCAAGCTTAGGGAACATTCAAGTCCCAACCAGAATGGCAGTGGACAGGGCAATCAGGACAGGTGCATGTAATGGCTTCTGAAGGGCTGGTGATGGCTGGACCAAGGGCCAGTCCATGGTCATGAAGCAAGTGGCTGGTTTTAGGGCATTTCTAAGTATAGTAGGTACCATGTAATGACTAATTAGATGTCTGTGTAGAGAGGAGCCAACAATGGATGAGAGTGAAGATCCTCAGATGTATTGAATAGAAGAGTAGAAGATCCTCATTGACTGAATAGAAGAGTAGACAAATAAAAGCACTAGTGTTGGTGGGGAAAATGATTCACTACACATTGTCAAAACCAGTGATAATCCCTGGGAAAGATATAATTGGAATCATTTTTTATCTTGTAAAATGCTGCTGTATTCTCCCAGGGTCTCCTATGTGCCTTTGGGGTGCAACTATGGTGTGCTGTTTCTGCTTCTGAGGCTCCTGGGGCTCTGTGCCTGTCTCTTCTTCTGTAGGAAGGGAAACCACAGTGCAAGGAGGGAGCCTGTCTGTCCTCACAGAAAATGACCTGGACCACTGACCAGCCCTGTTAGTGCTGTTAGTTCTAAGTTCATATTTGTCATGTCAGAAAATCTTACATCAGTGGTTCTCAATCTTCCTAATGCCACGGACCTTTAATACAGTTCCTGTGGGTCAACCCACAGGTTGAGAATCACTGTCTTACATTCTAGGGAAAGTCTTTATAATGCAATCCTGACACTTATTACCTAGAATTAGCACAGACCTCACAGGTTAAGGGCAGAGTCCCAACAGCACTGCACAGCCATAAACCCCAGTTCCAGGCCACACATAATTCTAACCAACTAGCTAAAGTTGGGCCTTTCCACTATATACACTCAGGTTCTAATTACCTACACAGAACTCGGGAAAGAATTAAACTTACATAAAAATCAGGACCAGAAAAATGAAAAGATACATAACGTGAGGCCTGGGAGGGCCCCAAAGAGCTTCCACGTCCAGGATCCTCTCGACACACAGGTGTGTGATTATCCACCAGGAAGGACAACTTGTGTTTCACTCTCAGGGTTATCAAGGTTTCATTATGTAGACACAGCTGGGTAAGTCAGTAGCCACATGACTAAATTCAGCCTACAGCCTCTTCCTTCCCAGAGGTCAGAAGATTGGGCAGACATTACCAGATTGAGTCACATGGTAGGTCTTTCCAGCACAGATAGACCCCATCCTGGACCTGTCACCACATAAATTCAGCTATGGCCCAGAGGCCCACCATGAATGATAAAAACAATTTTATCATTTAGGAAATTCCAAAGTTCAGAAATTCCATCCCAGACCAGATGAATTCTTTATGATGCCAGAGTCTTATATGGATATGTCTATCCAAGTTTATTCTTAGTTTGTTTTAAGGTGGGAATATTTCAACAACTTTCATTTGGTTTCAGACCAAACCAATTCATACTGGGGAAAAAATGGGAAATAGAGCTTGAGAGAAACTAGAATAAATATTTTTATCCTGCCACTTTCTTTATATTGATCTCCATTGGAAATCTAATGGAGATTTTTGTTATTAGAGAATTTAAATAGAAATAATAGCTCTTTTTCTTAATTAATTAATTAAAAGTTAATTCACAATTAAGGCCAGGTGTAGTGGCTAACACCTATAACACTCTGGGAGGCCAAGGCAAGAGGATCCATTCAGCTTAGGAGTCTGAGACCTGAGCAAGAGTAAGACCCCATGTCTACTAAAAAATAGAAAAATTAGCCGGGTGTCATGGCATAACTATCGTCCCAGCAACTCGAGAGGCTGAGGCAGGAGGATTACTTGTGCCCAGGAATTTGAGGTTGCAATGAATCGTGATGACACCACTACAACTCTACCCCGGGTGACAGAGTCAGACTCTGTCTCAAAAAACAGAACAAAACAAAATAAAATTTAATTCTTAATTAAAGAAAATGAACATAACATTTCAGACTCAAGTTTATTCTTTATTATACTATAATGTATAATATGGTTGCAGTCTACATTAGAAATACTAGTGTATTTATGTACATACACATGGATTAGAAAGGGCTATATTTTGTAGGCAGCTGAAAGCACAAAGCAGCTTTAATAAATTTCAAAGGATAATGAGTACAATTTTTAAATTACAAACATCAAGAATAATTATGGCTTTTTGTTCTAACCCGTTTGGTTCAGCGATAATTGATGTCTAAGAAAGACCAAAAACTAGTTAGTGGATGATAGAGTCATGCCCAGCAGCCCCTTTCCCCAGCGCTGCAGGGAAACTGTGGTGGGGGCAGACATGTAGAATAGCCATGGAGTAGGGTCCTGCTCCCAGGTTCCTGAGGTTTGAGGTTAAATACTGGGGTTAGACAACTCCTAATATTAAGGTTGAAGACTTGCCATTAGTAGAAACTATGCAATTAGGTTTTGTAGCTTTGTCACTAGTAAATCCTAGTAAAAACCCTTTTTTGTTAGTAATTTCCTTTCAGAATTTATTTGTTTTAATTACATTTCCATTTTATAGCCTTGCTGATGTGTTATTTACCATTTCCATGGGATTTTAGCTAGTGTTTCCACCACATTTCCTTTAAGTGCTTCCCCCAAATCCCTATATTCCAACAGAAAATAGAATGACAATATAACCTCATGCTGTCAATAAATGAGGCAACTGTGTTGTCTGAGAATACTCATGGGCATTTTCACTAGAACTCCAAATGGCTAGTGTTAGAAACTTGCATACTAAGTCATATTTAGCAGGCCCTTTCCTGTTTACATGATTTACTGCATTTCTATTACCAGTTTCTAGTTATAAAAGCAAATTGTTGACCAAGTTTTCTTAATAATATATGTGTAAAAATCTGTATCCTTCCACCCACATTTAAGTGACAGTGTCATTAGTTGCTTTGGTACCTAGCATAGTGATTAAATGAAATTATGAAATTCAGAAAACAAAATAATATTGGGAAGAGTGGAGTTGAGTTTTATTTGGGTTTTTACTGAGTGAGTTAGTATTGTTTGGGGGACATAGTTTATGTTCTTTCACTTTCAAAACATTATATAACCAAGACTGTCCATATAAGAACTCAGGCTAACCATTGGTTCTGATGTACATTTTCTTCTTTTTCCTTTTCATTCCATTTTATTCAAGCGAACTGCCTCATTCACCTCAGAACCTCCTGGCCAGCCCAAATTCCTCCCACAGCAACACCGTGATGCTCTCTTGGGTTCGACCCTTTGATGGAAACAGCCCTATTCTTCATTACATTGTGGAGCTATCTGAAAACAGTAAGTAGCAAAAGGAAATCGTCATTATAGATAGTACTCGAATTTTGTTGTGTGTTCTTGGTGGCCTTAACCTTTACTTCTGGCTCAGACACAAAACAACTAGTAAAATGTTATAATGCTTTATATGCAAACAAAAAATACAGCTCAAAATTTAGGGAAGAGAAAGGCACCATGGGGCTGAGAGAGGGGAGACATGAAGTAGTTAGTGGGGCTCTTATGGGAGTGTGGATTTGAAACCTAGCAAATGCCGGTGAATGGCCATGCCCTGAGGTTGCCCCTGGGGTGAACTTGAGATGAGTTAATAATAATACCTCCATGGGGCCGACTTGAGAGTTCACCATCACCACAGCAGTTTACACCTTTGGGATGTTTTCTCTGACACAGATGCTGCACTAAGCATTCAGTGGGCCTTTTCCTTCCTTCCCTTCCTAACCTTCCTTGACCTCTCAGACCCTTTGGCACCATCCTTCAAATCTCCCTCAAAAACATTCTCCTTCCTTAGACAGTCCTACAACCTTGGCTTTCCTCCAGCCACCCTGGCCATTCTTCCCTTACTTCCCAGCCAGCTGGATGATACTTCCATAGCGCCCACTCCTCTGTGCTGTCCCTGGAATCTCCTAGCAAGCTCACTGGTTCCCATGATCCTAAGTGGCATTGTTTCCCTATGACTCACACATTTATACCCTTACTCCAGACCTCCGGATCACTTAGGGAACCCAATGACTTGATATCTATATCTGGTTGTCTCACAGTCATCTCAAATTTAACTTCTTTAAACTGTATCTTTGAATATTTTTTAATACAAACTCTATTCTCACCTCAGTACTGTAGCTATTTCTGTTTCCTCACATGGAATTCTAAGAACGGCCCTCAATTCCTTTTCCTGGAGCTCTTCCCCACCTCCATGCACCATATCAGTGCCCTATCCACCATATTCAGGGATATAGCTGTCATTTGGTTTCTTTTCTCTCTTTTTCTCCCATCACTATTATCTTTTACTAGAACAATTATAGTCACCTTCCAAATGGCCCTGCATTCACATTTGCCCTCTTCCAACCATTCTCTGTACAAGCTGCAACACTAGTCTTAGAATATAATTGAACCAGACTCCCCTGTACAAGCCCTGTGGTTCCCATTGCCTCCCAGATGAAAGTCAAGTTCCTTGGTCCCTGTGCAGCTGTAGCTCATCCCCGACCACTGTGCTCTTTGCTCAGCAGAACCAGCCACCTTGGCTTCATGTTGACTCCCTGAATAGACCAAGTTTCCCATCTCAGGGCCTATTCCCTCACCTGGATGCTTAAAGGGCTATATAGTCATCCTTCATGATCACCCGTTCCTGCCTCAGAGCTCTCCAGCATACCAGCTCAATCTGACTTTTCGACGCCTAAGTGGGGGTCCTCTCTTCATTATCTCATCCTTTATTCCAGATGGCAGCCTCCTTCCCTGGGCCTCCCATAAGGCAGAGCTGGTCAGACTGCAAGTAGCTTGTCTCTTACAGTGGTCAACTTTATTTGGCCTATGATTTGTCTCATGATGACACTACCATTGTAGACAAGTCCCTGTTTATAGGACAGCTAAGAGTGGTATTCTCCCAGTGTACACTGCACTGAAATCCAACTGTATCTGGTGATACTCCCTTGTGTTCCTGTATTGCTCACTGCTGTGGGTAGAAATATTCTGCAGTTCTCCTATAGCCCTTCCCAAGTACATGCTAACCTGTGCACTCTTCCTGTTATTACTGATGTAGCTGCCTTTATTTCCCCCAATTATCCCTCACCCTTTCTCTCTGTCTCCTAGAGTAGATGCTCTGATGGTTCTGCATGCTCACACTGCCATAGCACCATTTAACTCTCACTTCATAGTGAAGGGAATGGATGTGTAGGGGGTGTAAGTCATTGTCCCAGGGTCACACACTAGTAATAGGTAGGGGTGGGGTTTTCCTGGGCTGTCTGACTCTGGAGCCCATGCCTTAGTATGTGTGTCATGGAGCAGATTCTTCCCTCTTGCACTTGAATGGGAGATTTATGGGGCTTTCTGAAAGGTTAGCAAGTTACACCTAGGTTCTTGCCTATATACAGAATCAAGGAAGCCATTCTGTGAACCTGAAGAGCAACTATTTGAACTGAGCATCACCCAAACCAGTTAACTGAAGAGGTCATATGGGCAATATTTTACTTCCATATCTTGGGTTTCCAAGTTTATACCTTTGGCTATAAGCCT
This sequence comes from Arctocebus calabarensis, assembly GCA_963573935.1. Taxonomy (NCBI): domain Eukaryota; kingdom Metazoa; phylum Chordata; class Mammalia; order Primates; family Lorisidae; genus Arctocebus; species Arctocebus calabarensis. The sequence continues at coordinate 8,064 of CAUYON010210837.1, read as the reverse complement.
TCAGTCTGAGCACTATCTCTGAGTAAGACCAGAACCCAGGGCCCCTCCCTTTCCCATGAACATCGCTGACTACTGATCAGGTCCCTTTCCCCAAAGAGAAGCTGGGGTGTGATGGAAACCAGCCTGTGTGGAGACAGCATCGTAGTTCCAGCCCACCAACTCTGACCAAAGAGGCAGTGGATTGGCATTATTTATTAAAATAACCCTTGTGAGAATGAATATAAGGTTTTCCAGAGGATGTCATAGCTGTATTTCCTGTAAGTAAAATGGAACTTGACCATGATCCATATGAATGGAATGTGACAGGAGCAAACCACTTGTCGTCCATATTCTGAAGAATAGCCAAGTGAAGACAACTCCCATTGGGGGTTCATCAACTTGAGATCCAGGACAGTGTTTTATTCATCTTTGTGTCCTTAGCCCTCCGTGGGTACTCAACAGAGGAACTGAAGTCAGTCTCTCTGGTTAACTTCTTCATGGCCCAACTCAAATCTCACTTTCTACATCTCATGATAGACTAAAAATTCTAGTCACAGACCATCTTCCAAAAGGGAAGTGTTCTCTTCCTCCAGTGTATGCAAAATAAGGCATTGCCTCAGAATTCCATACCAGCCATTTTCTCAACCAATTGCATGGCTGGTTCTTCCAGTCAGATGTCTTGCCAAAGAAGCAGATTGTATGTATGACCATCCAACCATTGCCCAGTAAATCATGACTGGGCATCTGCTCTACACCAGGTGCTCTGCTGGATTCTGGGTGCTGAGACACAGAGCTGAAGTGACCAACACTACTGTGAACAGCAAGGTTAGGGTCAGACATGTCAACACATCCCCATGGAGCATGCTTCTGTGAGGTGCACACAAAGTGCCCTGAGACCATGGTAAGAAACAAGCAGATGGGAGACAAATCAGGGGAAATCTTCAAAGAGTATGACACAAAACCTGGGCCCGATGGGGGATAAGCGATAGCATGGCAAAGGCCCCTGGATGTCAGGCCTCAAGGCATGTTTGGAAACTGCTGGTGTATAGCAGTGTCTGTCTGGGGTAATTCTTCCTCTTTCTTATCCCAGCTTAAATCTCATTTCTCCACATTCCATCATGCCCAGGCAGAATTAATTCTTCCCTCCTTGTAGTTCCTATATATAGTATATGCATTTCCCTTTGAGCACTTAATATGCATTATAACAATTACTGGCTTATATGTCTGTCTTCTGACAAGACCATAAGCCCCTAAAGGGCAGGCAGGATTATGTGTCAGCATTCTCTGTACCTGTGGTGGTCAGCACAGTGTCCGCATACACTACACAACTCTAAGTGCTCCATTCCCCTGTTTCACTGAGAAATGACAAGGAACAGCCTTAGTTGTTCATTATTGGCCTTTGCCTTTCCTAACTGTCCCTCACTTGGAGCTGGCTGAGATTTCAATTCTTTTTCCTCCAGAGCCTCTGCTGCAGGTATTACTGCATGAAGAACCTAGAGTGGATAAGACCATTGTCTCTTGACTGTTTCTGATGTCAATGGTATGAAATAAGTCTGGGACTTTGGCTGAAGCAGCCTATGCTGCTACCAGTTGATTGATCTCATGCCTTCCTGCTATGGCAAATTGGAAGAGCAACACTGTTGTCCAGGCTAATGATCTGGTATTTATTTTTATAAGGAGCAAATTCCCTTAAGAAATAGCTGAACCTGCCGGCTAATTATAGCCAGAAAGAATAGCTTAGTAGTAAATACCCTAAAATGGAAATTATATTTGGCCTACACTCAGCACTGTGCAAGTGGACAATACTAAAAAGCTTCATCCAGTAGGCCCATCCATCCAGCCACTTGGGAGGTCACTGCATCCAGCTCCTCTTGACAAGCCTATTAGAATGCCATTCTCCTGGAAACCGTGGATCCTTCAGGAGCCAAACTGACGTGGTTGAGTGGCCATGCCAGACACTTCATAACCTGTGCCCTTGCAAAATTCCCCCCAGTACAAAAGAGCCTCTTCGGAGCTTTATAGAGCAGAACTCTGAAACTTGAACCAAGTCTTTGTCTACACACTCAACTCAGTTGAAACTTTGTATAGAAAAATATTTGGCCCTTGCAGGCACCCCAGGCTTTTCCTTTCTGGATATCTGATGAGTCTTTTGTTCCAGGTGCACCTGTATGGAGCCTGGGGCTCAGAGAAGGGCTGCAGTGCTCTAGGGCCTGACTCAAGGTCTCTTCCTGGTAGGTTGAGAAATGCAGAGGGTCAGGCGGGGAGACAGATGAGGGAAGGCAAGGGGATCACCTGACTGAGAGAGTGCAAGGATTCTTGATAGTGTACAAAAAGGCTGAAAATGCTACTGAATAATAAATGTATTTGGCCCATTATAAAATGGTTGTTGATTATGATCGGAATGATCTTGCTTTGAGATTACTATGATCACAAGGAGGAAGAATGTCAGGAAAAAAAAATGAAAGATTTTGCAGTAGACTGAAAAAATAAAAATGGGTATCTTATCTAGCACCCTTCAGTGTTATCTGATTTCAAAGGGACCTTCCCTTTCAGTATCTTTGAGCTATTTTACAACTCTGTAACTATTTGTTGTCCATAGAAATGCAAACAAATAACAAATAACAAATTTAGTCCTGTAGAGTATAACTGGCTATTGTTCTGCAGACATTGACTTTTGCGTCTACTTATAAGTTCTTTTTAATGTTATCAGTATGTTTGCATTGTCTGATTTCTCGTTTCATGCAGTTGTAACATCTTACCAGTTCCCTCATAAATGAATGATAGATGTTCATTTTACATTTGAATGAAAGCTGTGATTTTACCTTTTTAAAAAATTTATCCTTTAATTTGAGTGAATTAGCATCACAGTATTAGAAATGCAGATATTCATCTAATGCAAAGTTCCCACAGGTTTCCATGGTAACCCTGATATTTGGGAGAGGTAATTCTAGTTCTTAAACTGAGCCCCCACATGTTTTCCATGGGCTTAACTAAGGCATCCCACTGCTAATACAGAATAATAGTGGTCTTTTACTAGTTAGGGAGAAAAATTAAGTATTCTTCTCATTATTTTTTTTTTCAAACCTTAACATCTGCTATCATGGTGTGCCTTGGTAAAGACCTATAGATAATACACACACAGTTAAGTTAAAAATTAAGAATATTTCATTGCATATTTTTCTACTGTGAGTTTTTTAATAGGGATGATTTTTCTTTTTTGTGTGTTTTTTTTAATTAATTAATTAATTAAATTTTTTTTTTTTTGCAAGGTGAATGAATGTATCAATGAATGAACACAATCCCTTCCAGGGCAAAGTGAATGAATGCATCAATGAATGGACACAGTCCATTCATGGAATTGAGGCCCAGGAAACTCACATGAAACTGACCTAGGCATAGGAAGTAGGGCTCCCACCTTTAGTCCCAAGTGCAAAGTGAAGGAGACACCAAGGCACAGGTGTCTCCTCGGCAGTTGTCCAGCCTTTTTGGCTATTGGAGCCTCCAGTGGGGGTTGGAGGTCCCCCTCTTTGCCAGTCATTGAGCCTGTTGGTTCTTCAGCTGGCTGCCACAGCACCAACACTGCCAAGGAGGAGGCGGCATGTCCACCAGTTCCACTGAGCTGGCCAGGGTGCCAAATGTCCTGCATCAGTTCTCCTTCTCCGAGTAGAAACCCTAACTGCTATTAGGGAAAGGGGGCGAAGACTCGATCTAACTGCTTCCTGCTGAATTGGGCGATGATAGAAGGGGGCAGTTAGGGTTTCTCCAGAGGGAGAATGACACCGGGGTTCATGGACTGGAACCATCTTTATTGCGTGCGGCTTGATGACATTTAAGTGTAGGTGGTCTTTGGTTGCCTGTCTTCACTATCTGCCTCCATTGGAGATGAAGGGTTCCAGGATTTTACTCGTGAATGATGTATGCAGGAATCGACTCCTCTAACTTCAACAGCTGTAGAAGACAAGATAACAGGGAAGGTGGCTAGGGGAAGTGAATTAGAGGGAAGAGTTTTGATCATGACTAGATCTCCAGGAGGGAAAAGTTCCTTTTCTAGTTAGTATGTCCTACCCCAAAAGGGGAACAGCACTTTCAGGCATGATTAGGGAGGCATGAGAGAACAGCAAGTCATTCCAATTGCAGATTAAAGGCTGGGAGAAAAATTTGGTAACCAGCTTTCCAGACAAACCCTGTATAGTTATGGATTTAGGGGATAAAAGTCCAGGGCTAGAAAGAAGTACAGAAGAGGTTGCTCCAGTGTCCAAAAGAAATTTTATCTCCTGGTACTCCACTATAAGGCAAACCTGGGGCTCTTGAGGGGTGATGACACAAGCTGGAGCCATGAGAATTTGCCCCAGGCACCCTCAGTCCAGTCTGGGCTCTGTTGGGGTCACTGTCCCAGGAGGCCTTCGCCGCTGGGGACAGGCCACCCTCCAGTGGTTACCCTTTCATTCTGGACAGGGTACCTGTTTATTTTTCAATTTTAAATATGATAATAAAAAAATCCATAAGTGGCTTACTGATATGACTTAAATCATATTCTTGTTGAACAGCACTGTCTTAGATGGAAGAAATCTACCTTCCTGATTTGCTATAATTGTTTAGCTTATCCTCATGAATTATTAATCCTTGGCAGAAAAGCAGAAAAACAAGCAAAAAATAATGTGTGAATATTCATGGGGTGCTAAAAGCTTAATGAATGGATTTTGAGATAAATATCCTTAAATGTCTTATCTAACAAAAGCTGTTAAACTTCAGGGATAAAAGGAACTAGATACCAGCCTATAGCTGGTTAGTCTTGGCATCTAAAAGTGACCTTTGCTTTTGCCTTGTGTAGATACCCAAGTGCATTAAGAGTACCATAGCCTATGGCTAGATTGTATTACCTGATACAACAAAATGTTATGCTTTGGTGTTTTGATTTTGTTATTTTCCCCCCTAATTTTAGATTTTCTAAAAGAGTGTAACTTCACTTGGGAACTTGTTAGAAATACTAATTTTGATCCCCAACCCTACTGAATCAGAAATGGGCCTGGCAGTGATTAACCCTACCAGTGATTCTGATACACATAAATTTTGAGAAACACAATTTTAGATTATACTACTTGTACAGAAAGGACAAAACTTTTTCTTTTCTTTTTTAAAAATTACATCATAAACACATAGATCGTGTATACATTAATGCATTTGCGGGGTACAATGTGCTGATTTCATATAGAATTAGGAATGCTTACATCACACTGGTTAATATATACCTCATCTTGTTTACTTAATTATTGTGTTAAGACATTTATACTCTATACATAATAGATCCGACGTGTCCCCTTGCATTGTGCACCATAGATGTGATCTCACCATTCACCCTCCCTCTATCTGACCTCTCCCCTCCCCTCCCCTCCCTCCTCCCTCCTTCATCCTGGGCCCAAAACTCTTTATAAGCTCTTGATAAGACATCTATTGAAAAGAATGTAATTAATCACTTTTAAAATCTTAACATTCATAGGTGGATGCTCTCCGATTGCGTTTGGAAGAAAAAGAAACCATGCTAAATAAAAAGACCAAACAAATTCAAGATATGGCAGAGGAGAAGGGGACACAAGCTGGAGAGATACATGACCTCAAGGACATGCTGGATGTGAAGGAGCGGAAGGTTAATGTTCTTCAGAAAAAGGTAAAGTGTAGGTGTTCTGAGGCCCCCTTCTCACATTCTCTTTCCTACCGAAATGCCATCAAAGTTTCTTCTTCATTCCTCAGTTTGCAGTTAGTAATTAGAACTGTTGTTGCAGTAGGTAGGTCATTAAAATTGCTCTGCATACCTAGCTTTTTAAATTTTAAAGTTAGTACTATTAGTATCTTTTGGTAGTGCTTTTCTTGCCTTTTCTGAAAAGTGCCTTATTAATTGCCAGTGTGTTTAAACTGATATTCCTTTGCCTCTTCTTTTACTAAAATTTTAATGAATTAGTATAGTACATGGACTTGGGAAGGTATAATTCCATTTATGTGATACATAAGGTGACAATTTTGAGTTGAAAGATCTGTTACTATAAAGAACATATAATGTACATCAGTCAAGAAAAGGAAGAATTTCTTTTCTGTTTTTACCCCTTAATCATTGGAAAGAGACTATCTCTGGAGTAAATAAGAAAATTACTGATAATTGCTTAAGTAAGGAATGCTCTTGTTAAAAGAGATGCTATAATTTAGTCATCTTTTTTTGAAGTTACAGAGTACAAATAATCAACATTGTTCCATTTTATTTTAACATCTAACAATAGCCAAGCAATAAAAATTATTATATTTCACATTTATCATTTAAAAAATATTATTGTATAGAGTATCAGTTCTTATGCTTGCAGTTGATATTAGTTTCACTTTGGTTTTCAGAAGTAATCATAAAAATTTGATCACTCTAAATGTTGGTTGCCTATATTTTGGTGGGTGTTTTAAATTTTTATACCCAACCGTGTATCCTCTTTTCCCACTGTTGCTCACTTATACTAAATCTATTTCTTATATATTCTTCCTAAAACAGTCTACATGTATAGAAGCATATATTTACCTCTTTTCTTATATTCTTCCAGACACATGCATAATACACATATTGGCAAGAATATGTTTGTGTGTGTCTGTGTGTGCATGTGTTTCAACACAAACCTTCGCATTCCTTACTACCTTTTTTCCTGTTTCTCAGTTGATATATTTTGGAATTTCTTTCAAGGACTTCTTCATTCACTGTTGTTTATTACTAATGGCACTGTATAGATGTACTATAATTTATTTGACAAAGTTTCTATGGATGGATGTTTAGTTTCCTCAAAATTTCTACCTTTACATAAAATAATGCTGTAATAAAAAATGTTGTACATATTTAGTTTATACGTATGTGAAGTATATGTCCAGGATAATTTCCTTGAAGTAGAATTGCTACATGAAAGATATGCACTTATGATTTTGACGAGTTTTGACAAATAGCCTTACAGAGATTGTTTGAACTTTTGTTTCTAATATCAGTGGATGAAAGCGTTATTTCCCCTACATACTTGTCTACAGAGTGTGTTATCAAATTTTCCAACTTTTTGACAGTCTGATAGGTAAGAAAACAATTTGTCAGAATAGTTGCTGTTCTTCCATATAAGTAAGGCTGAACATATTTTGAAATATTTAAAATCCTTTATATTTTCTTCATGTTATCAGTCATATGTATACTTCACCCATTTTTATTTAGAATTCTTTTTTTTTAATTTTCAGATTAATATGGGAGTACCTATGATTAGGTTATGTAGTTTGATTTTATAGGGTTAAAGTCCAAGTTGTGTAGGTTTGTCTTTCATCTGGGAAGTGTGCAGGATATCCATGCAATGTACCTTTTGGGTGGGAATTTACCCAGCTTCTCCTAACCCCTCCTTGAATTTCATTGAGTTTTTTCTCTCACTTGAACATGTAAGCGTTAATTTACTAGTTGCAATTTAGGAGTGAGAACAGGTGGTTGTTTTTCCATTTTTTTGATATTACACAAAAGATACAAAATCTCTTGTCTTTAATGGCTGAGCAGTATTCTGTGGTATATATATATCACAATTTATTAGCTCATTCATGTATTGAAGAGCACATTAGTAAAACCCAAGAGTTTTGGGTTTTTCTACATTTTTGCAATTGTGAACTGTGCTATAATAAAATTGGGGTACAAATGTCTTTATGAGACGATGTCTTTTTGGAGGGTGCTAAATACTTACTAGTGGGACTGCAGAATCAAATGGTAAGTCTACTTTAAGTTCTTTGAGGAATCTCCATGTTACTTTGCATAGAGGTTGTATTAGTTTGCAGTCCCCCAAACAGTGTAGGAGTGTTCCTTTCTCTCTGCATCCATCTGTTGCTTTGGAACCTTGTAATATGGGCCATTCTTACCAAGGCTACAGGATATCTCAATGTGGTTTTTTGTTTTTTTTTTAATTATTTTTTTTTATTGTTGGGGATTCATTGAGGGTACAAGAAACCATGTTACACTGGTTGCATTTGTTGGGTAAAGTCCCTCTTACAATCGTGTTTTGCCCCCAAAAGGTGTGGCACACACCAAGACCCCACCCCCCTCGC
>CAUYON010210831.1:0-33076 GCA_963573935.1 Arctocebus calabarensis | reverse complement strand
AGTAATTCAACCTAAAATTTTAGGAAAAGGAAGGGGAAAATAAATGTTTATTGCCCACAATCATATAGATGTTTATATAATTTGTTGTCTAATTCCAAAAGAAAACCATGCAGTTTGGAGATTATTATTATTATTATTATTATTTTGAGACAGAGTTCCACTTTGTCACCCTCAGTAGAGTGCTGTGGTGTCACAGCTCACAGCAACCACAAACTCTTGGGCTTAAGTCACTCTCTTACCTCAGCCTCCCAAGTAGCTGGGACTACAGGCGTCTTCCACAACATCTGGCTATTTTTTGGTTGTAATTTTCTTTGTTGTTTGGCAGGCACCAGCTGGGTTTGAACCTGCCAGCTCCGGTATATGTGGCAGGCACTCTAGCCGCTGAGCTACAGGCACCGAGCCCAATATAGAGATTATTTCCATTTCATGTTACAGATTAAGAAATGAAAGTTCAAAGAGTTCAGGGAACTCAAAGCTGTGAGACATGGATTCACAGCCAGTTCTCTCTGAATTCATAGCCAGTGTTTTGTTAAAATGATTTGGGTATATTAGTTTGATTGTGTTTCTTTTTAATAAGTAAGCTTATTATTAGTTACATTTATATTAATTATGTTAATTTACATAACAAGAAGGGGTTTAATATTTTAAAGTTATATTTCACTTAATTTTATTTTTTGGGTCATTTTGTGGTAAAAATGATTTAAAGCATTAGGATGCGGCAAAAATGTAAATGATATCTTTTTCTAATAATCTCCTTCCTTGGTCAAAAGATCAGATTCATAACTCCTCATATAGGTTAGACTTTAAAATTGTGTGTGATAGAGATGCACGTATATGATAGCAGCCATCCAGACCAGTTGTTCAAAATGCCTTTTGATCGTCTAGAATCAACAGGAAGAGTCCAATAGCAAAGTGTCCTGATTCATATAAAAGCTACTGAAATCACAGCAGAATTTCTAACTGTTTATTTCTGCTAGTATTCAGACAAATCTCTCCATTCTTCCCAGAGTTTTAGAATAGTGTTCTCCAAGCTAGTGGTTATCAACATTAGGAACTACTTTACTTGAGTAAAGATGGTAATTGCATCCTATTCTTATTGTCTCTTGGGGATGGTTTTTGTCTTTGCAGTGGGAAATCTGACCAGCTATAAAAAACGAAATTTTCCCAGTAATTAGTGTCATTTCCAAAGAACCTTAAAAAGATTTCTTTTTTTGAAATAATTTTCCTCATTTTTTAAATGATTACTTTATCCTGTCACACCATTTAAAAGCATTTGAAAATTTTAAGTTTTATTAATTTAAGTATTATTAGTTTTTAAATTTTATTGAAATTAATAGAACTATTTATTTCATATGTGTGCCGCATTTTTTTTTAAAAGATAAGATATTGTGGGAATCAGATTTATTGCCTGCTCCTAAATTCTCTTTCCTTCTTTGTCTTTCTTTGGATTGCTTCTTCTCATTTTTCGGACACTGATTAAAAAATTACTTTCTAGGGGCCCTTCTCTAATTGCCTAGACTAGGCTAAGTTTCCTTTATGTGCAACCCCTTCTTACCCTGCACTTTTATTATAAAAATATTTTGTTCATTTAATAGTGAATGAATAAATTTAATCACACAATCTTCCTAAATAGCCACTAAATATTCTAATATTTTGAAGTGGTCACCTAAATCCTGATTCACTGATGGTCCTGTTGACCTGGAGCCTTCATTAAAATAAACTTATCTTAAATGTAAAAATGTGCACATAAATATGCATTAAACATAAAAAGATATAATAATTTAAATTCTTCTAGCAAAATCTCACAGAAATATGTAGGCATCATTTGCCTTAAGCAAAACCGAGCCCTTCACTCATCTTATCATTCTTAAAATGCTATGTTCCTCAGGTTCAACATCAAAAGTAACCATCCGTCCATAGAGTTTATGCTACAAAGTCTCAGTTGCTTTTGCAGTACTCATTAAACCTGAAAGACACCCTTAATTGCCTAAAATGTGTATAAACAACTATACATTAATGGGTTATGTTACTACAGTACAACTGGGCTATATTCCAAAATAAATACACAGACTTTCCATACACATTTCCACAATCTAAAAATACTTTTTGGTTTGTCAGGATAATTAGGAGATTGTACAAAAAGTAGACGGATTATGAAATTTCACTGGCATACAGTACTACAATCTTCTGAATAGAAAGTTTGATTTACGGTGACAACTTGGAAGGGAAACCTAGTAAAAACTGGCAAAACATTGACTGAGGGGCAGGGGTGGGGACAGTGAGGAGGACTTAATTATAGACAGAAAATATATGAAGGTGCTAAGGGGAAGAAAAATGCTCACATTTTATCCTTTCCTTCTTACTTTTGGTATTTTCATTCATTTTTACACATTTTTTAGAGATGATTTCCAAACATCTTGCCCTCCAGTCTAGCTGCTAGCTGGATATTTTTGGTTGACTCTCTTACCTGTTTCAGAACTTTCTTTTACTCCCTGATTTGTCTGTTTCCAGCAGCGCTACTTTAATTGCCTAAGCTTAGGCAGCTTCTAATGCCAACACGGTACACATACTAAGAATTCATGTAACTCAAGAGTTATGGCTAACTTTTATTCTTCCATGTCACATGTGACAAATCAGTTCTTAAGTCTTGTTGATTTTTCCTTTATGTTGTTTTTACTTTATGCCAAGTTTCTTCCATTTCTTTCCCAACCCACCCATTTAGTTCAGTTTACTTTTCCATGGTAAATATAATAGAGCATTCTTTTAATGGATTTCAACAGCTCCTTTTGCTTCCTTCTCCAAGCCATGTTGCACATTCAGTTGTCATTTGTACACTCTTTATGCCTTAAAGCCAAAAGTGATGTTCTTAATACTGGAGGCATTCAATAAATATTTGTAGGTCCAGTGACATAAAACAGTAAAATCATATAGAATACACAGTGGCAACAGATTGAAGTGAGCGAAATAATTGTCAGGAACAAAATTGTGTATATTTTTACACACACTGTTATGGAGGTAGATCTTAAGAGGTAGTGACAGCTTGGAAAATAAAATGCTGAAATACATAAACAGGAGACTTTTTAAACATTTTGCAAATTATGATGGAGGAAAAGAGCAAAGTAAATGTGAACTTTAGGTATGATGAAAGCAGGTGTTAATCTGTAGCAGCGTTGACTGATAGAACTTTCTGCAATGATGACAATTTCCATACAGTTGGCACTAGTTACCTGTGGTGGTTGAACACTTGCAATGTGGCTAGGGTAGCTGAGAAACTCAATTTTTATATTTTTAAAAATTTTAATCTAATGGCTAAAGGACAGCACAGGTCTATAGTTAGAAGCTTTCCCAAGGACCATGAATTTTATTTTAGCTTTACTAATGCTTGTTTATTTATTTGAGATAGTCTCACTCTGTCACCCTGGGTAAGTGCTATGACATCATCACAGCTCAAAGCAAACTCAGTCTTTTGGGCTCAAGCAATCCTCTCGCCTCAGCCTCCTGAGTAGCTGGAATTATAAGCACCCACCATGATGCCTGGCTACTGAAGCTCTGTTTATAGTTTTCGTTTGAATCACCCACAAGTCCCAAGTTGTTTTGCTTCCAGACAGCAACATGCAGGGACCATCCTGATCTTAGTAAAATTTTAGCCAGACCCTGTATACATACTATATCTACATTCCTTAACCACATTTCTCTTGTTCATTAATTCTAAAAATATTTATTGAATACTATATGACAGGTACTCTTCTTAGTTATAGAAATATAATGCTTAATCCATCTAATGAAGCTTAGTTTCTAATGAGAGATACAGGCAATAAACAAATAATCAACTAAGCATGTAGTATACCAAGTAGTAGAATTTTTGTGAAGAAAAATGAAGCAAGGAACTAGGTTATGACAGAAGGTGCTGTTTTAGAGGGGTCATAAGAAAAGACCTCTCTAGAAGGCAACATCTGACCAGGGACCTGAGGGAAGGAAGGAGAGACCATGTGGATGGGGAGAAGGAGCAGTGTCTACCAAGACCCTGAGAAGGGAATATTCTTAGTGCGCTCGAGGAGCACCGAGGACGACCCCAAGGAGTGTACCCTGAGTAAGTAGGAGGATGAAGTTGCCATTTACTAAGATGGGAAAGTCTAGAAGAGGCCAGGCGTGACTGGGAAAGATCAAGCGTTTAGTTTCAGACATCTTAAATTTGAAATCTGCATTAGATATCTAGGTAGATATACTGAGTGGCAGTGCAAGTTCAGGGCTGGACATGTGAACTTGGCAACATCATTACTGAGATGGTATGTAAACCACGATCCTGGATACAATTTGAGGGTGAGTACAGCTAGAGAAAAAGATGGGGGCACTGTAACATGCAGAGGCTGAGAATATATAGAGGAATCAACAAGGGAGCCCGAGAACTGGTGCCAGAGAAGATGGGGGCAACAGAGGACATGTAGAGACTCAGAGATCGAGTAGGTAGGGGCATTTCATGGGAAGGACTGATCACCTACATAAATACTATTGAGGGGTCAAGGAAGAGGACCACTGAAATTGGCCATGAGATATGCCCTGGAGTCATTCTTCACATTGCCAAGTAGGTAGGAAAAGAAGTCATGGCAGAAGGTAACTGTACTTTCTTCCCTGACTTCCCACCCATCAGTAATTGAGTTCACCTTGGCTACCATAAGGGAATTCCTCCTCCAGGGTCTCTGTGCTTCAGCTCCTATTCTATAGTCCCCTCATTCTCCTTTGCCCCTGCTATTTCTTCAAGGCTCTCCTGATTTCTTCCCTCTGGCCCTAACTGAGTTCCTTCTATTCCCCCTTTGTTGGCCTAGGAAGGCCCTGGGGATGGAGACTTCAGGACAGAATGTTCACAATACAAACAAAATCAACAACTTCCTGTCACAGTCTCATATAATTTAAAAATCTCTCTCAATGTTTTTCCTGACCAAGTAAAACTTCCTTCTATTATCAGTTTGATTTTTTTAAAGTGGCAGTTTTCACATCTCAAACCTGCTAATCCCAATTCCCCTTAGCTTGATGTACCTTTATTTTTTGTCATAGCATTTATCACCTTCTACCATAATTGCTTGTTAATTGTGCTTGTTGCTCATTCATTGTCTCTTTTGCTAAATATAGACCCCAAGTGGGCAGGTATTTATTTCTGTTTCATTCACAGATATATCATAGCTATAGTGTCTGGCTTATAGTAGGTGCTTAGGAAATTGTTTCCTAAATAAATAATATTGTGGTCTCTAGGAGTAAGCACTGATTATGTTATGTTAGAAGAAGTAGATGTGTGTGAGGGTGGAGAGACTAGCCTGACACAATTAATATGTGATATTAATTCTTGATGCACAGAAAGTTCCATACTGTTCTGAAAATTAAGTCCAGACCGTTGAAGTAGAAGGTGTGGTCTGCCATTATATCTCTGGAAAATGTTAAGGTTTTTGCCACCTCCCAAAGTACAAGGTAGAGGGAGGGATGGTGATACAGAGAAACATACTATGGAAAACTATTACAGGGTCTGTGACCTTATTCAGATAAAGACCAAGGGGAAAGGAAAACAAGTCAAGGATAGACTTGTCTTAAAGATCAAAGAACAGAGAGAAGCCAGGCCATCTTCAGTTCAAGAATCAGCAAAAATCAGACTGTTGTCAAATTATTTCCAAGTTTTTTTTTCTTTAATATTCCAACTCAGGAAAATCAGTGGGAAAACTGGTAGGAAAGGAATGCACAGAGAGTAGTCACAGGCAATTGACAACTCTGAAAATATAAGCCTGGGGTGGTCAAAGAGGGTTTGGCTCTGTCCTCAAAAGAAGAGAAGAATCTCATGGCCACAGGGAAGTGGTGGGGTCTTATCTGCATGCCTAAACTTCCTTGAAGTCTGCAGCTGCTTCCAATCCTTTGTTCCTTGCTTTTGCCTACTTATGGGTGGAACTGAAGTGTTAGCCTCTAAGGCATTTAACCTGAGCAGCCTGAGCCCTGGTAACTATTTCTGTGTGGCTAGGATCCACCCAACCATACTCCTGTGTTCCTGTCATTGCAAACTGGAAATTGAAACACTGGTAGTCCTGCTGCAAAACAAATATAATAATGTCTGTGAAGCAGATTCAAAATGTGAGTTATAAGAATACTTTCTGAATTTAACATATACTGATTTAATGTTTTATTCTTTTACATTTTACATTGTATTTCCTGATCTATTGGCCCCACCATACATAAATATGGGCATACCTTGGAGATAGTTTAAGTTTGATCTGGGCCGTCATTGTGAAGCAAATAATCACAATAAAGCAATTCATAGGGATTTTTCGGTTTCCCAAGTTCATATAAAACTCACCTTTACACTCTAGTGTGGTCTGTGAAGTATGCAATTGCATTCTGTCTAAAAAATGTCCATACCTTAATTTTAAAAAGTAATTCCTAATTACTACAAAATGCTAGTGACCCGGTGAGCTTTCTCCACAAACCTATCTTTTTTGCTGATGGAGGGTCTTGCCTCAGTGTTGATGGTTGCTGACAGACAAGGGTGGTGGTTGCTGAATATTGGAGTGGCTGTGGCAGTTTCTTAGAAAATAAGGAAGTTTGCTGCATCAATTGACTATTCCTTTCATGAAAGGTTTCTCTGTAGCATGGGTTGCTGTTTGGTAGCCTTTTTCACACAGTAGAATTTCTTTGACCATAGGAGCCACCCTCTTTATCAACTATGTTTATATAATATTCCAATTTTCTCCCATGTCATTTCAATAATACTCACAGCATCTTCATTGGGGGTAAAATTTGTCCCAAGAAACTACTTTCCCTGATCCATGAGAAGCAACTCCTCATCCATTCAGGCTTCATCGTGAGATATATAGCAATTCAGTCACATCTTCAAGCTCCACTTCTAATTCTAGTTTTCTGGCCGTTTCCATCACATCTGCAATTCTTTCTCTACTGAATTCTTAAACTCCTTAAAGTCATCCATGGGAGTTAGAATCAGTTTCTAACAGAGTCCTGTTAATGTTGATATTTGATATCTCCTATGAATCATAAATTTTCTTTTCTTTTTTGTTTTGAGACTTTTTTTGTTTTTAGTCTTACTCTATTACTCTGGGTAGAGTGTCCTGACATCATAGCTCATAGCAACGTCAAACTCTTGGGCTCAAGAGATTGCCTTGCCTCAGCCTTCTGTATAGCTGGAACTGCAGCGCCTGCTGTAACACCTGGCTATTTTTTAGTAGACATGTTCTTGCCTTTGGTCAGGCTGGTCTTGAACTCCTGAGATCAAGTGATCCATCCACCTTGGCCTCCAAGGATGCTAGGATTACAGGTGTAAGCCATTGCTCTTGACCCACAGATGTTCTTAGTGGCTCTTAGACTGGTTATTCCTTTCCAGAAATTTTTCAATTTACTTTGCCCATATCCATCAGAGTCATGATCTATGGCAGCTATAGCCTTACAGAATGTGTTTCATAATTAATAAGACTTTAAAGTAGTAACTACTTCCATTGGCTGCAGAATGGATATTTTGTTAGCAGGCATGAAAATAAATTATTCTCCTTGTACATCTGCATCAGAACTTCTGGGAGACCGGGTGCATTGTCAGTGAGAAGTAATGTTTTAAAAGGAATCTTGTCTTTTCTTTTCTTTCTTTTTTCTTTCTTTCTTTCTTTTTTTTTTTTTTGAGCAGTAGATCTCAACAGTAAGCTTAAAATAGTCAATAAACCATTGTGTAAACAGATGTGCTATGGAGTACATTTAGCCTCAGTCTTAGGAACCCTAGTATTTTTGGAATGGTAAATGGTAAATAGCTTCAACTTACACTTGATCTTAGCCAAAAGGCTGGGAAGTGATAATAGCTTCAACTTAAAGTCAACAGCCGAATTAACCTCTAACAAGAGAATCAGCTTGTCTTTACAAGATTTGAGGCCAAGTCATTGACTTCTCTCTAGCTATGAAAGTCCTAGATAGAAGGAAGATATTCATATGTTTGTTAGCCATTCGTCTGTCTTCTTTAGAGAAGGTTCTATTCATGTCTCTTGCCCATAGATTTATGGGATTGTTGGCTTTCTTCATGTGGATTAATCTGAGTTCTCTATAGATCCTGGATATCAAGCCTTTGTCTGATTCAAAATATGCAAATATCCTTTCCCATTGGGTAGGATGTCTATTTGCTTTGGTTGTTGTCTCCTTAGCTGTACAGAAGAATATCTTTTGAAGCCTGCCACACAGCCACACAAGTTACTTTGGAGTGAATTTTCTCTCAGTAAAACCTTTATGTGACCACTGTCCTGGCTTACACCTTGATTGGGACCTTATCAGAGATAATGAACTGTAATTACTCAGCTATTCCTAGATTCCTGGTTTTAAAAAACTGAGATAAGCTATATCTCGGTTTAAGCTACTAAATGTGGGGTCACTTGATACGTGGGAATAGATAATAATGTCACCTCACCCTTTCTTTTCTTGTGTAGTATATTAGATGTGTGTGAAGCAGAAAACTCACCTTTTTAGCTGGTGGTCTCAGGGTCAAGATGTGTATATCTGGCCCTAATATAGAGATCATGGGCTTTGTGGATAAGGCCATGGTCAGATTTCTGGCTGACACTTTTTGTGAGACAATGGGTGTTTTGTGTGTAAATATATAGAAAGGAGAGAAATGGATATGCATGAAAAGCGGGTGGACTTTGGAACATAGCATTATATTTCATGATATTTGTCATTCCCTCTTCCATGGAGGATGATATTTCTGTACTCCAGTGATACCTGACAGAGCATGTAGCATCCCTGGCCAATGAAACAAAGAGCAGAAGTGAAATGCATGATTCCTAACAGGAGTTGAATGACCATATTAAGGATCTCATCTTTTATCTTTCCTGTTTGTCATGTCCCAATAAAGGTTGCTTCCTCAGCCTTGGACGTGGAGTGAAAAATTTGTGCAGTGGCTAATTCATAATAAACATTAACGTGAGCCTGAATTCAACCTTTGTTGCTGAAAATGATGGAGATTTCAGCTCACTCATGACCATTCATTGTTTAACCTCAGCTCATTCATACAGTGGTCCTTCAGTCCTCTCTTTCTCTGCTGTAGCAATCACAGAGGCTGCCTGGAACCCTGTTTGAATATGGGGAAAAGAGCCCTACGTGACCCTCACTAGATTTGGAGAAAGAATAGTGCCTCAATATTTACTCTGTTAAGCTCTGAGATGTGGGAATGATGCTCTAAAACAGTGGTTCTCAACCTTCCTAATGCTGTGGCCCTTTAATATCTGACTAGAGTATGGTAGTACCATCTGAAGCATAGTCATTAAATTTTATAGGTGAAAAGGATTTTAGAGATAAGATATCCCCAAACTTTCTCTTAGAGAGAGATAAACTGAAGCTCAAAGTGATACAATAATTTGATCAAAGTCACATAGGTGATAAATTATAGATCTTGTATACAAACTCATTATCTTTTGCCTCCAGTTTAGTGTTCATTTGGCTACAATAAAGAAGCCAGCTCTAGTTGCTTTTTCTTACAAAAAGAAATCATCTTCTTGTTAAATTTCATTTGGGTATTCTGGGGAAAATGTAAAGAAATAATAAAAATCTGGAATTCCCTTTCCTATAACTCCAGAGCTTGATTTTACTTCAGTATAGTCTATTAATTGACATGGATTATGAGGTTGTGTGGTATTTAGCTTTATGATAATTACCTATTTGAATAGCTGATAAGAGTTAATTTATCCTGAAGACAACTAGAAATAAAAGAATAATTGGGTTATAAAATTAAAGCAATAACATCTGTAGTTTCTACTGCATTGAACATATTTGATGTAGAGAATATTTCAATTAGGCTGAAAAACCTGTGAGTGCTTTTTCTGCCTTACATTCTTACTCAAAAGAAAAAAGAAGGTCTAGAAAACTAAAAGAAATAATAAGAATTAGGGAACTTGGCCAGCTTTTGATATTTCACATTTGTCTATAGACAATTAAATGCCCTTGACCTCAGACGCTCTTAGAGGACCAGTCATTGCTGAAGGGAATTAAAAGGTCAGCTTTCTGTAAGTTTCCTTCAGTAGAATGGGAGATTTCTGCATGATTAATAGCTGTGGGTAGGTCAGGTAGTAATGGATTCCAATTTTGGAACTATAAGTAACTTTCTGGGACTTTGAGAAAGTTGCTTAACCTCTCTGTATTTCAGCTTTCTTACCTATATGAATTTATGACATTCACTCAACTCATACATAAAATGATAGCTTTCTCCATTTACTACACTCTGTTGAGCATTGGCAAAGTGGAAAAGATATAGTCAATGATATCAATTAGCTTATGATAAATTACAGACACAAATATCCTTTATGTAAGATAAAATTTGCTAAGTTACATCTAAATGGCATAAAAGAAATACTTTACATGTTTTACATTTACCTGGATGGATTTGAAACACATTCTTCTTAGTAAAGTATTGCAAGAATGGAAAAATACATATCCAATGTACTCCATACTAATATGAAACCAATATATAAATAGTTACATGTTCATGTGAACAATAAAATACAAATACAGTCTAGTATTTGAGGGAATGGGGGAGGACAATTGGCAGGAGGAGGGAGGGCATGAGGCAGGATCTTACCTATTGTGCACATTGTGAGGGTGTATAACATGCCCCCTGGGTGAGGGGTTCTTTTAAAAATGGAATTTTACTCTGGACATGAGAACAATGTAATCTAAAAATTTGTGCCTTCATATTAATTTGAAATAAAAAAAATAAGGGAGATATTGCTTTCATCTGGACACAGTGATATATCAATATGGGATTTTATGGGGGTGGAGTAGGGGTAAAGAAGTCTGAGTTGGGTGCAGGTAATTGCAGAAAATTCAAAAATAATAATAAGACCATCTTGAAATAAGTCTGTCTTCTATTATCACTGCATGCTGGCCATTTTAAATAATATCAGTAATAAAATATTTCTTATGACTGAGCTGATCATTCCTACCCTTAAGTCAGGACAGTTGTTCTAAACCATCCTAATGCTGCAATGTATTTTCATTGTTACAGAGGGGTTGCGACCCACAGGTTGAGAACTGCTGTGTTGAGCATCATCTGGAGGGCTGAAGAAAAGATCCAAAAAGGCCTTGGAAGCCAAGCATGGCCCTGAAGCAAGATTAAGATTTATATAAGAAAAGTGGGTAAGCTTTCAAGGCAGATGGAGATAGAGTTTAAAATTGGGTGGAACCCAAATTTGCAGAAAAACATGTAATATGCCTCTTTATTTTATTTATTTAAGTCTTGTTCCACAATGAATATAGTATTTGTAAAACTAATCATCAGTGTGCAGTGGTTCTCAACCTGTGGGTCGCGACCCCTTTGGGGGTCAAATGACCCTTTCACAGCGGTTGCCTAAGACCATCCTGCATATCAGATATTTACATTATGATTCATAACAGAAGGAAAATTACAGTTATGATGTAGCAACAAAAATAATTTTATGATTGGGGGTCACCACAATATGAGGAACTATTTTAAAGGGTCATGGCATTAGGAACGTTGAGAACCTCTGGTTTAGAGGGAGTTGACTATTAGTGCTTTCAGACATGCATATTTATTTCTGAGTGTAATTAACTGGCTAGAAGAAGAAAGATGTGTAATACGTAATTCCAACGTGGTAAAGTGTCTTCAAGAATTGTTATGATTACTTTGTCTTGGAGAAAAGGGAAATGAAAATTGTGAGAATAAAGAAACATTTTCGAGTTGAATTGTCCTCTTGTGGGAAGAGGCAAGTATTCAATGCCTTAGGCTTCTTTCTTTTATTATCACTAAAATGTGCTTCATTAATCAAGATAAAATAGTCAGTCCAGTAAGAAATAGTATTCTACTTATTGAGCTTAATTATTATTTAATGTATTTGACTTAAAATTTAACAAGGAGTTAAGAGGTGAATTTTGGTTCTGATATACCAATCTTGGTGTAGTAGGACAAATGATGAATAATAGGTGAGGGCAAAAGAGTGGTAGATAGCAGAGTCCTACTCGCAGGAATGATTTTAGGGGCTGCACGCTATGCTTGTTCAGCTGTTACTTCATTTCTAACCCTGACTTTTTGGTCTTCCTCCTGGAAAGGTGAAGTCAGTAATCTTGCCATAGCATAGCCATGGCCCAAGAAGAGCCAGTAATCAACATCGTATCTAATATCACTTACCACCATCTCAATGGAGCACACCTTCTCCATTTAGACAAGGGATGGGCGCAGCTACAACTTTCTTCTTTACTCACTTCCTCATTTCAACATCCTGAAAATAATGAGCATTTAATTCATCTGTCTGTGGGAATAGGCTAGGAAGGATTGGGTAAGCCACTTCATATTCTCTAATTCCAGGGACGATCTGGAGAAGAGATCAAGGAAGAGCAGCATATACTAGAAACCCTGAATGGTTTGGTATGGCTGAAACACAGAGTACTCATGGTGCAGCAGAGAACCTGAGTATGGAGAGTAAATGGGACAAAAATGTACGTGGTATAAGGACAAAAGGGGGCATATTTATTTTTCTGAGGGGGGTTTGCTTGAATCCAAAAGCCATGGGGACCGGGTTGACAATGTCGACAAGTACATACTTTCCTCTAATTAAGGTTTCACTATTGTATTTACTATTTCAATGTGGATAGAAGGGTTAGTAATCTATTCACATCCTTTGGGAGTTCAAGGAAAGACTTTCTTTTGGCAAAGATCCTCAAAGCATCTTGAGGCCGTCACAGTGGTAGGCATATCTATTGGCTGTTTTGTGGATGTAATTAGGATGTGCTTGGATTCCAAGGGTTGGATCAGGATTATCTCTCAAGATGTTTTGTTTACTTCATAAAAAATAGTCTACCCAGTGGTCACAAATCAATGGGGGTGAGGGAGGTCAGGGAAATGCTAAAACAAATGGTCCCTGAGCAGCCCCCTAATTGGCATGTGACTTTAAATTTCTTTCCAGTGAACTCCAAAGACTAAATTTATCATTTTCAAAGAACTAGAACCCAATGGTTTCCCTAACCAAAATGAAGCATTTTAATTTTCTAACCTTTTACAGTATCAAATGTTTGGTCTTCATGTCCTCATTTGAAAGCCCCTATGAATCCCTGAAAAGGTGCATTCATAGCTGTATTTGTGTGTTTGCTACTTGTGTGTGTTGCTGGTGCAAAATCAAATTGGGAAGACAGTCTTATGTGTTTTGGGATGAAGAAGTCATATCAGATTCATTACATGCTATTTATCTTCAGAGGTGCTACCTGTGGGCTAACTTCCAAGAGCATACGACAAGGCCACTGCTAATATCTTGCCCTCTTTGTAGACACATTTTTCTAAAAGACCTATAAACAGGCAAACTACTTCTGCATATGATGACATCTCCCCCATCTTTTCTTGCTCCCCAGAGCCTGTGCATGAAGGAGAATACTGTCTTAAAATGCAATAACTTTTCGTGACACTTTATCATTCTAATAACCATAACATTACCAAATACTGCATCTTTTATTGTTCCATGTGGTAGCCAGGGAAACAAATTCATGTGCACATCTTTTTTTCAGAAAGCAAAACTAACTAAAGGGCAAGGTTTTTCCTTTTTATTTTAGTTTGTTGCTATTAATTCAGAACTTAACCTGTTTTCACTCTCTCCTTTTCTGACCCACATCATCAAAATGTTAAGATGGTCAATAGCTAGAGCTGGAAAAATTCTGCTAAATTAAACAGTGTAGAAGATGGCTGACAGCTTTTAAATGTCTCCACAGGGAGTTAAAACTCTCCCTTTCTTCTCCCTGGAAAGAGGGTTTGAGGGTTGACTAAGCCTACATTCCTCATTTTTAACAACCCACGTCATCACATTGATCTCAAACTGAAATTACCAGGACTCGACTCCCAGTAGTCACTCTTAAAAGCCTTAAAGGATTCCATTGCCCATGTAGCACTTCCTGGACTCAATCATTCTTTTTAAATTCAGCTCTTTTAACCATAAGCCATTTGACCTCACGACTACTTATTCTTATACAACCCTTTTGCTCACATGTCCACATAGCTTTTTACCCTCAATTCCTTCTGTCTGAGACACTCTTCAACCTAGTCCTTCAGAGCTGGACTATAAACTTCATAAGGGCAGGGATCATGAACCTCCAGCCTAGTGACTGATGCAAGTACTTAATAAAGGTGTATTTACCAACTGCCTGTTCTAGTTCAAGATTATCTCTTTTCTTCATGAATTATGTCTTTTCTCTTGGGAGTTAGCCACAGGTAGCTCCTCTGAAAAGTGTCCAGGAAGGTCCCACTCTTTCAGAGGTGGGAAAATCAGTCTAACTCCTGGGCTCAAGCAGTAATCCACATTGGAGAGGAGAGTGTAGAGCCTCCATAATTGAACACCTCCCTACATTGATTACCTCCTTAAGTTGACCTAATTTGCATAGACTAGACATGCACTACATGTACTAAGGCCTAGCTCCTTATGTTGATTACCTCCATATGTTGACCAGTGTGTTACAATCCCTTGAGTGGTCAACTTACAGAGGTTCTACTACATTTGAAAATGCCTTTATTTTGCCTTCACATTCAACGACAGCTTAGCCAGACATGAGATTATAGGTTGCAGTTATTTTTTCTCAGCACTGTGAAGTTATATTATTCCATTGCCCTCTGGCATCAATTGTTGTTGATGGGAAGTCTGCCGACAGCATAATTGTTGTTGCTTTGTGGTTAATCTGCATTTTGTTTCTGTTAGCTTTTAATATTGTTCTTTTCTTCTTTCAAAATATTAAGCACTTTTTTCCTTGATTTGCTGAAATTTCTGTGGAATGTATGTGAATGCCTGTTTGTTTTCATGGATGTATCTAGATTGGTTCATCTTTCAGCAAACCTGGAAAATTCTCAACCATTATCTTTTTAAATACTTTTACTCTGCTGCTTGCTCTATTCTACTCTTTTAAATAGTGGACATATTTTCCAGTCTATCAATGTATCCTCCATATCTCTTGACTATTGTTTAATGCTGCATTCTGATTAAATTATCAGTAATATCTGCCTATTGACCAATTCTTGCTGATAATATTTAGTTTGGTGTTTATGTCATTTATTGGTATAAACATTTTTAATAACCACAATTTTCATTTCTAAATTTTCTAAGTGACATTTAAAAATATACAGTTTATTACCATTGGTATCCCTCCCAATAAATTCTTCTTAAAAAAAAACTGATGGGGGCAGCGCCTGTGCCTCAAAGGAGTAGGGCGCTGGCCCCATATGCCGGAGGTGGCGGGTTCAAACCCAGCCCCGGCCAAAAACTGCAAAATATAAATAAATAAAAAAAAATAAAATAAAGTATATGTCAGTGGTTTAACAAAAAAACTGATGTTATCCCTTTATTTCTTTCAAAGGTATGAAACATAATTATTTTAATGTTTATTTTAGATGAATATATTATTTTCATTGTTGCTTTCATTAAAGATCACCCAGCTGTTGATGACTAAGGATTTTTTATTTGACATTAGCACTCATGGCCCATTTTATTATTTTGTACTGTAGGCACATCTTCAGTAATGAGAGTTTTTTCCTCCTCTAGTTCTCTGTGTTTACTCTTCTCTACTGATAATCTTGTAGCTGGCATATCAGGGGGCCCAAATCCAGAGCCTATTTTCTCTTGTTGGCTTAAGGTTGTTAGTGGTTGTATGGAGTGAACACAGATGCAGCTGCTGAGCCAACGTGCTTCTTGGCTTTGTGGGTGGAGCTGTGCCTGATCTTTCCCATTACCTTGCTCTCCTATTGGAGTAAGTTTCAGCTTTTTCAGCTTTCTTTCAGATGTAGGAAAACCTGGGCTCAAGCAATAATTCACCTCAGTGGGATATAGTAGAACCCCTGTAGTTGACCATTTCCCAACATTGACCTCCTCCTTAAGTTGACCTAGTTTTCATAGATCGGATATGCACAACATGTATGTATCAGTAACAGTAGGCCTAGTTCCTTATGTTGAACGCCTCCATATGTTGACCTGTTTGTTACAGTCCCTTGAGTGGTCAATTTACAGAGGTTCTACTGTATTTAGTTTACATTTTAAGGTATGAACCTTAGTCCTGGCTGCCCTTTCCCTTGTCCAGTAGCAATAACCCACTGACTAGCTTGGGCTACTGATTCACACAGACCTGTTATCCTTGACTATTTGGGGGCTGGCATGACAAAAGACTGAAGAGAACGACTTTTTGTGATTAAAAAGGATGTTAATTTTTCTTTCTCATGCTTATTAGCCTATCAATAAGAAAGCCTGTTGCTGTGATTGCTACAGGAGTCCTCTTATCACTACACTATGAGAAAACCATTCTACAACCATAAAGAAAGTTACTATTTGGGCAACATGCCAAGTACAAGAACATTCCTTTGTAATTGTAATTTCTATATGTGATACAAATGTGCATTTTTACTTATTACTTTTATAATTTTTACTTATTACTTTTATAATTTATCTTTTGTTGCCATGTGCTTGGAATAGCAGGAAACATGTACCTTGTAATTCTCTACCTTGACCAGAAGTCAGTCAGATATGTTTTTCACTTTTCTACTAGTGGTGGGTGCTGTGATGAATCACCCAAACTCCTCCCTCAGTACCAAAGCACTAATTCTCAGCTTCAAAAATGCAGCCTACTGACTACTCACAGATATCCAGGAATTTTCTTCAGCTGAAAGGAGCTGTCTTGCCCCAGGTTATGGTCCCTCCTTAGGAGCCACTGAATTCCAGTGGCTGGTCAAGTGAAGGTTCAGAGGCCTGACTCCCTGTGACAATTCAGGACACTGATAAGGGGCCATTCTGGATTAGAGCTCCCTGTGGCTTCAAAGGCCTCTGCTTCCACTGCTTGACAGTTCGGCTTCTTTCTTGTTTGAAACTTGCTTTACTTATTACCCTATAGGTGTTAATTCCAAAAACACTCCTGTTAGCCTCCTGCTCACAAACTTCCATCTCAGAGTCTGTGTGCTGAGAAAACTAAGGCACCTCCCTATAGGAGGAGAACATCTAGGCCTCCCTGGGGGCTTTGTGCAGTTGCTTCACCACAGAGCAGCAGTCTCCAAACTTTTTGGCATCAGTTTCATGGAAGACAATTTTCCAACAAATGGGGGGATGGTTTCTGAATGATTCAAGAGCATTATATTTTACCTGAGATCATCAGGCATTTGATTCTCATAAGGAACACACAATCATGCATGCATGATTGACAGTAGGGTTCACCTTCTTATGAGGCTCTAATACTGCGGCTGATCTCGTTAGAGTGAAGCAGTGAGGCCAGCAATGGGGAGCAGCTGTAAATACAGATGAAGCTTTGCTGGCTCACCTGCCACTCATTTCCTGCTGCATGCCCACTTCCTAACCAGCCATGGAGGTTGGAGGCCACAGCCAAAAGGGACATTTAGAGATATCTGTGGAGTGAACACATGAATGAAAACAAAGCTGCTTGAATTTGAACTGCTCAGATTTCTCAAGTTACATAATTTTTCTGATTTTCTACTAACACAACTTAGACTTTCAAAGTCTGAGAAGTTCATCTTGGGCCCATGTGAGATAACACTTCCTCACTCTATAAGTTTCGGTTTTAATTGAACTTTAATGCTGCTTGGATTAACCTAGCACGGTTGTCACTTTTGTGACACATTTGAAGATGAATTACTTGAGCATACAGTGTTAATATGGAAGGTGGAGGTAGAGAGCAGCATGATCAAGAACTGAGCCTGGGCTATAAATTGAGGTTTGGCATCAGAGAGGAAAGGGCAGTGCTGGAGAATGATAACAAAGGTAATTCCTTTTCAATCATCACTGGGGTTGGGACAGCATGGTAGCTTTACCTCCCACAAAGCTGTCTTAAAACCTTTGCTGGGTATTCTTTTCTCAAGATTGCCAATTAAGATCTCCCAGAAAACTTTCACTTCAGAGGGCACATTAAACTGAGGCTGTTCTCTGTAGGAAGAACAGAGAGGCAGATTGATGGGGAGGCCCACATCTGGAGAAACAGTATTATGTGGTGAGCTGGTGTTTCATAAATGTGTGGTCAGGGGCCTGCAGTTCTCTGTAAGAATGTTTAAGTGGTGCATCACTACATTTGCATTCATAATAATTAAAACATAAGCATGTTCTATATCATTGAGATGACCACCTATGGTGGACACTGTGGTTTTCCTATCCCATCTACTTTGTTTCATTCAAAGCTTCAGTCTTTTCTCCAGTTATCTCCACCTTTTACACAACCCATGATCTAAGAATAGATTCTGGTTTTTCCCTGAAAATCATGACAATACTGGTATCCTTGCAAATAATCGTTACAGAAACACGGGTTTAAGTCAACCAGGCATCCTTGGTGACTATTCAAGATGTGGGGTAGATACAAGATTGTTGGCATGACCTTTTGTTTTGTAGTCAAGAAAGAAATTCTTTTTCCCCTTTCTCACAGGATATGAAACTGGTAAACCTGTTACCCTGGTTGGTTGCCTTTATTAATGATGCAGGAAACTTATCTTGTGACCATGATGGATGTAAGATGAGTCCACGTGCAGAAACAAGCAGAGTGACCAGAATCTTAGAGACATGGGGACAGACCCCTGATTTTACTCACCTTGGGTCCTGTCTACTTCTGACATAATGATCTATGAGATAATGAATTGCCTTATTGTTACACACAGTGTGGCAAGGTTTCCTAGTTACTTATAGGAGACATCATACTACTTGGAACTTATTCTTATAACCAAGTACTGTCTTTGCAAGTGGTTTATACTTTTATTGGCATCAAGTAATCACAGGCACTAAGTAAAGGCAGAATTTACCTTTAAAGATGTAGGAAAACAGATAAAGTTGCAGGTAGATTGATATTTCAATGCCACATTGACAATAACTATTACTGGTTAAAGTTACCTGTTTAACCACATGAGTTTATTCCTTCTGCAAATGAGAAATGGAAAAAAATGATAAGAAAATGGAAAGAGTCACTAGAAAAAACGATCTCATTGAATTTGTGGAAAATGGATGAAAGATGGAAGATTGAAAATTGGTGATACAGAATGGAGGAAGCCATAGTTCAGAGTGTGTGCAGAAGAAGGTTAAAGTGCAGAGGCAGCCAGTTTGCCCTTCTGTGCCTCTAGAGGCTCAGCACTATAAAATCGATGCAATACCAGGGACAAGAGAAGGTAGGATTGCAGTGTGGGACAGAAAAGCAGGTGATTAATGAACAGCCAATATATAAAGCAGTCAAACACACTCTATCCTGGAGGTCATAATGCCTAGAAGCCAGATACACTGGCAGGCCTCAGAAGAATATAAGACTATTCTTTATGTTTTATGATTTAGTGACTATCTTAGTTCAGGCCATTATAACAAAATACCATAAACTTGGTAGTTAATAAATGACAGAAATTTATTTCTCACTGTTCTGAAGACTGAGAAGTCTAAGATCCAGATACCTTCAAACCAGGTACAGTGTCTCACGCCTGTAATCCTAGCACTCTGGGAAGCTGAGGTGGGTGGATTGCTCAAGCTCAGGTCTTCAAGACCAACCTGAGCAAAATTGAGACCCCACCTCTACAAAAAAATAGAAAAACTAGCCAGGCATTGTTGTGGGCATCTGTAGTCCCAACTACCAAGAAGGCTGAGGCAGATGCAGGAGGATTGCTTGAGCTCAGGAGTTTCTGTTTGCAGAGAGCTCTTACGATGTCATGGCCCTTTAGCCCAGGTGATAGAATGAGATCCTGTCTCAAAAAACAAACAAACAAAAAGAAAAAACCCAAACAACAACAACAACAACAAAAACGCCTGCAGATCTGGGGCCTAAATCTCCTAAGAGATTTAATTGCCTCATTCCAAATGGGGAACCTCCAACACTGAAGAGAGATCAAAATCAGGATGTTGTCTCCACATCTCTGAAATTCTGGTGACTCTGCTTGTCTCTGTATGTGGACTCACATTAGCTTCCATAGTGGTCACCTTCTTTCTCTCCCCTCTTGTGGGGGAAGAGGGAAGAGAGGAGTTCTCTGGGGCTTCTTTATAAAGACAATAATCTTACTTGTGAGGACTCTACTGTTGTGATGGAATCACCTTCCAACAGCTAGGCCTTCCAATACCATCACATAGGTGATTAGATCTCAACATACAAATTTTGGAGGGACACAAACATTCAGATTTTAGTAGGTGTTTGCCAGGTAATGGTCCACTTGCTTCCTCACACTGGTCTCTCTTAGAGCAAATTAGTAAAATCATGCTACAGTGCTCTCATCAGATTTAATTGCCTTATTCCTGAGCATGAACAAAGGTCTCCAAATGCCTTCAACATGGAAGTCAGACATCAAAACAGAAACAGACACAAAACACAATTTTGGAGGAGATAGACATCATGTAAGGAACAGGAAGGAACTTGAAGTATGAGTGACACTACAGAAGTTTGAGATCAACAAAAATTAAGAAGCATAAAATCATTCTGATTACTGTATTTTCTCAAAATAATCACCATAACATCTATGCACTTTTGCATTCTTGGGAAAACACTCATTCCACTCATTTTCCTTAAGCACTGTAAGCTCACTTTCATAGGCGTGAACAGCATCTTCAAGGCTGGAGAATCTTCAGTGCGTGTAATTTTTTACCGTAGGGAACAGGAAATAATCACATGCGGCCAGGTCAGGACTGTAGGGTGGATGAATCACAAGTTTAACCTCTGTGGACTCCAGGAACTGGGGCCAAGTCAGGACTGTAGGGAAGATGAGTTATAACTAACTTCTGTGGACTGCGGGAACTGAATGGTGAGGTCAGTAATGTGGGCAGACACATTGTCATGGTGCAAGATGGTTCCCTGCAGCCCTGTCCTTGGCCACTGTTCTTGAAGCTTTCCAAAACCTTGGTAAGCATGCCATTATATACCTCTGAGCAGTTATAGTCCATTGTTCCTCCAGAGGAACAGTCACAACATGACTGCTTTGGGAGAACAGAGCTGCCACCATTTTCTTTATGACCTGCATGGCCACTTCATTTTTGTTGGTGGATTTTCATTGGAAAAAAATATCCACACTGTCGACTGACACTTATTCTATGGATCCAACTGGTAAATCCAAGTTTCATCACCACTAACTCTGTCCGGAATCAATCTAGACTTGCCTCTGTTGAATCTGATCAGCTTTTCTACACACCATTCAACACGGATGTGCTTTTGCTCATTTGTCAAAGCGTGAGGCACCCATCAGGATGAAACTTTCCCAACTCGAAGACAATAATTATGCAGGATTTTGGACACTGCTGGTGACCCAATCTGTAGTGCTGCTTCAATGTCCTTAAATGTCACTCAATTAGTTTTCGTGAACCATGTTTTTCACAGCCGCAATGTTTTTCTCCATCCCTGAGGTCTCTGGGAGTCCACTCCTCTCCTCATCTTTTAGTGAAGTTTGGCCTCTTCTAAATTCTTGAAATCACTGAAAAATTGTTGCATGGTAAGGAGTAAGGTCCCAGCAATCCCATTGCAAACACTAAGGCCTATGAGACTCGTTTAACTCACTTTTAAAATCATAGGAAATCATCATGCAAAACTGCTCTCTTCTCAGCTCTGTAGCTGATGCTGACTGAGTGCTGAGCAGATGCAAACAGTAAATGACGCCTTCTCAGCAGCCCTGGTAGGCTGAGCGAGTTGAACCCTGCACAGGTGAATCAGGAAGGATGCAGCTACCATCTATAATTTTTGGAAGTGAAGTAATGGACCATAACACAGTCTGTCTCAAAACTTTCATAGCACCCTCCGTAAATCCTAACACGTGTTATCAGAGAGTTGAGGAACTGTTGCAATGTTGAAACAAGCGTAGGACACAGTGAAAATGGAATAATCATATACCAGGGAATACCTCCTGGGCAGTAAAGATGTGATTGTCCGAATAGAGAATAATTGAATGGAAGGTTGGAAAATTATACGTAGGAACTCTCTGAAAGGAGAGCAAGAAAACCAAGAGATGGAGGATATGAGAAAGGAACCCAGACAATCAGCAATGCAGCAGCACCAACATCTGATTGAGAGATGATGGGAAGGGATCAAAGAAATAATGGGGACGCTTTCCCAGAACTCTAGGACCTACTACGGAGATTGAAAACACCCACCTAGCGCCCAGCAGAACAAATGCCAAAACCCAAACACCCACTTAATACATTATCACAAAATGTTGGAACATCAAGGATAACAAGTAAATCCTAAAAGTTCAGAAAGAAAGAAAAAGTCCAAAATGAAAACAAAGTCAGCGTCAGCCTGTCCATCTGCAACTCCCAGTATTAGGAGTCTTTGACTTCATGAGGGAACATTTTACCAATTTAGGGTTCTGTGCTTAGCTGAAGTATCAGTAAATAGGATGGCAGAATAAAGACATTATCAGACATAGCCCCAGGAGGGACTCTCCAGGGAAACGGGAGGATCAGAATACTAAATTTACACAAGAGGTTGAATGAAATAAAAAATATGCCCAAAGTAATTAGTTCCCCCCCAAAAAAAAAATGGAACTCTGGGCAAAAAGTCATACAGGAAAGAACATTTAATCATAGAGAGCAATGGCTGGGTAGTGAACCACAGTTACACAGTCATAATAATGAAATCACTATTGATTCTCAATTTTTGGAATCATTGTACTGATAAAGCTTAGATGATTTAATTAACATTATAGGACAAAATGGAAATATTATAAATTTGATAATGTAAAAGTTAAAATTCCAAAGAAGTTGGGAAGTGGAAAACAGGGATAAAGCGGAAAAGGGTATTTATATTGTTATATTAGAAAGCAGGAAGCAAGAAGATGTACTGTTTTGATCGAAGAAGAAGATAAAGTCTTACTATATTTGAAATTAAACAAAATGACACTAGTTTATATCTCCTGGCTCTGGTATTCATTTCGAATTACATGTTGGCAGGAATTAAAACAGAGTCCCTTTTGCAATCGAAGGATATTTTCATAAAAGAAAATGTTAGCTTCCTATGTTGTTATTAAATCAAGATTTTAATCTGATGTCATGAAAACAACATGTGACTTCAATTGTCACTGGCTGATAGGAATACAAGAGAGGTGGCTGTGAAAGATAAAGGATGTTTTTCAATCAAGTGAAGGCTGAATAACATCAAAGTGAGTGTAAAAGAAATAGATTTTGCAATAGTTTGCATTGAAAATTGGAGGGACCTCACTAAAATGAAAAGAACCTTGTCTATAGTTATTTATATCATATTCATTTAATTCATTTCACCACATAATTAATAATTACCATCATATTAAATTAATGTTAAACATTTGATGTGATTAATGATTAACTACCATTCTGTGGTTCTGCTTATATTCGATTTGCAGATTTTTTACTTGTATGATAACTAAATGTATTTTAACTTCTGTGGAAAGCTAACGAGAGACATATGTGGACATGTGGACATGGCATGGGCTGCTCATTTTCTCTCTAATGTTCCTATTACTAGATCACTGCTCTACCTCAAAGCTCCACTGTTACATACTTGCCTGGATCCTTCCCACTAATAGAGTGACCCCAGATGCATGGGTCTGCAGCATTGGTACTCCCTAGGGGATATGAAGAAACGTAGAATCTTGGGCCTCACACAGACCTTCTAGATCAGAATCTATCCCCTTAAGATGATCGCCAGGGGTCTCTCTTGCATGCACATTAAGCTCTGGGAGACGAAGCCTCCTCTTCCCCTATAACCATGGACCACATGAAGGAATAGCACCTATCACGATAGAGCCCTCATCCACCATACTTCCAGCCCAGCTCAGCTCAGACCAAGCATTCCTTCTCCACGGACTATGTGAGTCGTGACACTGCTCTACTTGTGTTTCTTAATAAACTCTCTACCAACACTGCAAACATGTCTTACCTTGTCTGAATCCTGGGAGTGACTGGGTTTAATGTCCACACAGGTTCCATTTATACTTGTGAAGACTTGGTCTACTGACTCTGGAAAAGATTTATAGGTGACTATGAATGTGATCTCTCACCCTGACCCCTCTTTCCCCAACATTTGGTGAATGTTCATTGTTTTCCTCTCCCCAGGTTCCTTATCTGTAAATCAGAATGGTAATCATCCTTTTCTCATAGAGTTACAACACTTACATATGAAAGGAAGCACTCAGCACAGAGTAACATCTCAATAAATGTGTTTATAATTATTGTCAATAGACAATCAAAGAGTCCCAGGTGAGAACATTCAGCAGGAAGAGACTTAGATGTTAATGGTCTCCAGCCCCAGCTGTCATCAGCTTCATTTCCCTTGTCAATAGCTCATTACTTGATTGTCAAGTCACAGACACTATAAGCTACACACCATTGCACCGAATAATAACAATTATTGCAGATCTCATGTGTAAGGCATTATAGAACTGATATCTCTTTATTCCTGAAACAGGTCTGTGCTGAAGATGGTGCTGTGGTGAATAAAGTTGTGTCAGC
This sequence comes from Arctocebus calabarensis, assembly GCA_963573935.1. NCBI lineage: Eukaryota > Metazoa > Chordata > Mammalia > Primates > Lorisidae > Arctocebus > Arctocebus calabarensis. The sequence goes on along the minus strand of CAUYON010210831.1, from coordinate 8,666 downwards.
AGGAAGACAGTTCTTGTCACCCTCACATGGCTTCTTTTATGAGCACCTGAGCCATCTTGCCCTGTGTTCCAATGTTTTACAAAGTCAAAGCAACTCTTTTACTTTTGTTTTTCTTTTACCCATTTCTTAATATTCTGCCCTGCCCTTAGCGACTCAGGCATGTGTCGAAGGGAGCTGGGCCAGAGCACAAATCTCACACGCTGTGCAGGGAAAGACCCTTCTCCCTACTCCTTCCTCCTACTTCCAATTGAAAGATTGCAAGGGAATGAAATTCTTTTCCCTTGGAACAGTCTTCCTACTTTCCCAGGAAGTCAAACAGGCTCTTGGAAGGCCCTCTCTATCAACACTGCAATCATGCCTTATCTTGTCTGAATCCTGGCTATGACTGGGTCTGATGTTCACATAGGATCCATTTATACTCTGATGACTGAGCCTGATGTTCACATAGGATCCATTTATACTATCCATTTATACTGATAACTTATTCTACCGAGTCTGAAAAAGAGAAGATGTGGGCAAACATAAACATGATCTCTTAATCCTAAAAGACCATACTGTAAACGAGATATTCACTATATTCTGTGTGGCTTAGGAAAGCATTCCCAGGACAAATGAATAATGGCAAGAAGGGAAATCCCACCTTACCTATTCTGTGGTAGGTACAATAGGCTGACTGATGTCATCACATTTAATTCCCTAGCAAGTATTTTTTCAAAACATGAGGAAACCCTGACTGACACAGGCTTGAATGACCGAGCTTCCATCTAAAATTCTATATGCTTTACTTCAAAATCCACATCTTTCCCAGTACGTTATGTGGCTTCTTCTTATAGATTCTGGGCAGTAGTGAATTTGCTGTCATGGAAAGCATCCAAGCAGAAGCTAGAGGCTGAAGGTCTGGAATGAGGTCACATGTGATTAGAGCCTGGGCTAATTCCTTGAGCAATACTGTAAAGCAAGTAGACATGAGAAAGTTCCAAGTTCCAAACACGGCAAGAGAATAAGATGAACCCAAATATAGAGCTCTCTCCAGAGCCTAGGGAGCCAATGACACACATTGTACAACAGGCCAAGGAAAACCCAGAGCTAAAATCTGGTAGTCCACAGGCTGAAAGCTTCCCATAAGCATGTTTTGTTCCCTTCTCAAATCACTAATTATTTTTAGTTAATTGCCAACATGTAAAAATTGGGAGATTTCACTCACAAATTCAAATTTCAAAATCTGTCTTGGAAAACAGTATGATCTGGCAATCTTGGACCGGGCTTTCTGCCTAAAGTAGCTGAATGGTGGCTGGCTCTGGGAGCAGGTCATGTGGTCTCGGGTCTGTAGGCGCCTGACACCTTATATAGCCTTACATCCAGCTATCTTTCCTTGTTTGCATTATCTGCTTAGACTCTGAAAATAACTAAAACAGTTTCTGTTTTCTGCTGCCGTGTAGGAGTTCAGCTTAGACAGAGCCAGGCTGCCTTTGTGGTGGTGCATCTCACATTCCCTGCAGGATTGAGTGGAGGCTACAATACACAGAGAGTCTGAAAGACCAGCCATTAGGATGTTTGCCTGGATGCAAACCTATTACTACGGAGAATGCATGAGCAAGTTCCAAACCGTGAGCCATGCCGATCACTGAGGCACAGAAAAGCAGGTTAGTCCACACAAGGAAGAAATTAGGGCCTAACAATTACACCAATATTCTAGTGAGAGGACACCAATAGTTATTAAAATTGTACTGTAGATATTACTGATTTAGGGGACAGGCACTGAGAGAGAAGAGAGAGATGCAAACTGCATGAAATGTATTCTACAGCACGAGTTCAATTATTTCCAACTAGTTGTTTTTGGGAAACTGATTTTAAAAAAACAACCACTCCAGGTGTTGATAAGATGAGGTGCCCAAGCCAACTTGGTGCCTATAGAGACAGATGCGGAGGCAGCTCCAATATCTGCGGGGATTCTTTGCTTACAAAAAATAAAAATAAGCAAGCAAAAACAAAAGATGGGTTTACTGTAAGTATATTGACTACTCATGGAATTGATGGGAAGTCTGGAAAAACGGGACATCAATAATGTGTAAGCACCCAGGAGTCCCTATGGATAGAAAGGTAAGCAATTCGGGGGGAATCTAAGAATCAGGGACACCCCCAAAGTCTCATCAGGGTACCAAGCTGGAATAGATGAGTCCAGTCATTTTCAGCCATTGTGTTATCCTAATTCCAGAGAAGGAGCTTACTAGTTAGCTTAGTGTAAGTCTAGGGGAACTGGGATTCACATTAGCATGTAAGTTCATAAAGTCAGAAGTGAGATGAAACTGACTATTAATTATCAATCTACATTTTCAACACTAAGGTCAGTGACTGGAACAAAGTAGGTGCTGAATAAATATTTGGGGGAATGAACCAATGAAGGAATGATGAAATAGTTCCACTCCCTGACTAGGGCAAGATATAGCATCTGGAGAAACAGCCTCACAAACCCAAAGCCCAAAAGGAAGAGATAATTTTCCAAGAGGAAATCAGGGTAGTATCAAGCAAAAGAGTATGAAATGGGTGCTGGGCAGCTAATAGAGCGGGGTATAAATAGACAGAGGTGTTTTTGATTTCCCAGCAAGGTTTAGATAACAAACATGGAAAACTTCAAATCTCCCTGAGTCTTTCACATTTCAGCATAGTAACAAAGAATCAGAGTAAACTGCATCTCCATCCAATTTGTTTCCTTGCACACATAGTGTAAACCACATTGGGGGTGCTGTAGGCAGTTGATTTGAGGACCTATGTCTCCCCCACCGTTGTTCTGATGAGGAAGGTCGTACGCTGGTGCCAGCCCTGCCCCGTGCAAGTTCCCTGAGATACAGGCACATCTCCTCCAAGAACATACCATATGTACAAGAGGCTGTTCCAAGGAGAAGCAAATTTGCACATCCCACTCAAAGGGGGAATGGCAAGGATGGGTGTGAGGAGCCCCCGGATTTTCTGTTCTTCCTCCGAGGTACTTTAGGAAGGAGCACACGACTCATTTCAGAGGATCAAGGAAAGAACACCACCTGGAAATGGGAAATGGCTATGAAGGCTCTGATCATATAGCAGATTTAGTGCTGGTAGTGAAGCAATGCAGCTTTCGTACGTTGATCCAAATGCTCGCTGCTTGTACAGTCCAAGCCATTCATTTTGCCAGTGGGTCTTGTACACTGTGACTCTTAACCATCGGATCCTGTGAGGTCTTTGAAGTGGTTAATGTGTGAGTCTCAGACCCTCAGTTGGAGCACAGGTGAGGAGCAGCCTTTGCAACATTCCTTTCAGCAAAAACAGGTCTAATTTTCAGCTCTATTTTAACTATAAGTTGGAAACCTTTGTAGTGTTTCTATCACTTGGCTTTGGAAGCATCGATGCTGAGTATTTGGGTGAAGCTGTTTGGAGGAGAAAAGAAAAAAAATAGTATTGGCAGCCTGTGTATACCGAGAGCAAGGTTTATACCTAGAGAGGTCTGAGAACCCTTGGTCCAAATCCGACCATATACGTATTTTTTTCATTCCACATAGGATTAACTTTTTAAAATGTTATTTCTGAATTCTTTAAAATTGGAAGGCTTTACGTACAAATCTGGATTTATAGTGTGTCTTGAAGCTGTGTGAAGTCTTGTGATACTAGGCCTGCTTTTCTATACGAAGTGGAGATGAGCTGAACCATGGCTGCTTTCTTTGGACAGAGTCTGAGCTGTCCGGGTCCCAGTCATCTTTGGTAATAACATAAAGTGGTTGTGTGTGTACTGGGGCTGCCCTTTGAGTATATGAGTTGGCATCCGTGAGGCTACAACTTTATTTCTGATTGGGTACTTGTGTTGTATCATGGGCCCAGGTGCATAGATCCCCCTAATCCTAACCTAACCCTAACCCTTAAATTGTTAAGTCTTTTAAGTCTTTTCTTTGCCTCTTTGGATATGGCTAAAGACTATTATGGGATATTCATGGAAAGTGGTTAGAGACTTGGGAGCAAACTTTACACGTGTTGTATCATAGGACCAGGTGTCTACATACTTTGGAGAAAATTAGCCACAATTTGAGTTTGTCTTGTCACCTCTTATTGTCTCCTATCCATCTTGTTTTCGAGTAGAGGCTTGGCTTGTTGATAAGGCCTAGATCACCCGTCTCCTTCTGCGATATATCAGGTCGCAAAAGGCCTGGGATGCCACACTAAGAGTTATAAGGACAACAGGTTACAAAACACCAAAGCACCCCAGTTCTGCTGTCATGGAGCAATTTTACTGTGTGTGGTATAGGGCCGTATTATGCTAGCCCTCATGTTTAGAGCCAGCTGCACACCATAGAAGCCAAACAGACTCATGCACTGTAACTCACAGCTCCAGAATCAACCCTCCACAGAGAAACACCTTCACTCTTCTAAAAACAAGTTTATACTTTCATAACTTCTGACCTATGGTCTTCTTTTGGGGAACCTATGCCACAGATACTGGCATACATGCAGCATGACAAACTTATGATCTGTTGGTGGAAATAATTTTAAGAATGAATGACTGAAACAAAATAAGGGCCCATGTGTGGATAGGGAAGCTGAGTCAATAAAGTCACAACAACACCATGCAGCAATGAAGGACTAAGGTATCTTTGGGCTTCTACAGAATGATCTTCGGTGTATATTTTAATTAAAAATGGCAAGGTGCTGTTAACATTTTTACTGTGTTTCCCTGCAGTTAAAAATGGGAGAAATAGGGCAAGTGCTGGGGAAAGAATGTGGGTTATAAGGGTTGAGAGGTTGATGCACTTTACATTGTAGCTCTTTAACTATTATGTCTTGTGAGATGTCTTCTGTATTGCTTGCTTATTACACTATGTTGCTACATGCTATTTTTTCCAATAACAAAAATTGAGTTGTGTGCAGCAATTTTAAGCTTCATTTCTCTTACAGGCTGCTGTGTTCCTTTTAGGGAGATGCTTATATCCTACAGTTCTGTTTTTAAGAAGAAATCACTAGTCCTCCCTGGCTGGCAGGACAGAGCAGGATGTCCTGAGCCCCTGCTGAGAGCCGGGTTCTTTTCCTGGAACTCTGGGTGAGAACAGTAGTTGGGCACTGCATGGGGCCTTGTGAAGCTGCTTAGCCCGTGGGCAAGGAGGACCCAGGACCAAACAACCACTCATTCTGCTGTCAGCATCTCAGCCTGTTATGACACTATTTAGCCTTACACAAACATCTTTCACTGTCCTCCAGATCAAACAGACATGGTATTATTTGTCCTTTCCATTCTGGGCACATTTCAAAACATAAACAGCAGAGATAAAACTCTGAACATGGAGGACTGTCCTCTGTTGTAGCTCCCAATAAACAGGCAATAATGGGCCTCTTACCTCAACACTGAGGATGTGGACAGAGCAAGGTAGGCTAAGTGGGACCCAGTTTGAGACCCACACAGGCCCACCTAAAGGAATAGGGGAAAGGAAAGGTGGGGAGGGATTTGGGGGAAGGGAGGCAAAGCTATAAAGTCATCCTGGAACCTGTCGTGTTCATTGTGAGAGCAATGACAAGCTCAGTGCAGCTGGGACCTGGAGAGAAGCTGGAGAAGAGGAAAAGGATTGGAACATTCTGAAAGGAGTTTAGATTTTACTTTATAAAATAAAAGATTTTTATTTGTTAGGAATCTGTTAGATTCCTAGAACGTTTTTGTAAAGAAAAAATAAGAGCATAATGAATTAATTTTATTTTACTATTTTACTGTTTTGACAAAAATAATTATCAGGAGTTCAGGATAAGGTTAATAGAACAAATCCCTCTTGCCTAGAACAAGGAGAGGGATAGTTATTATAATTCTTTCTAGCCCCAAGGTGCTAAACCCTGAAAGAAGGAATCAAGAGTAGGGATGCAGGGTGGAGGGCAGCTCTGAATGCGATTTGTGAAGTAAAATCAAACAGCTTGGTTAGGAACTAAATGAACAAGCAAAAGAAATGTCAACAATTGCCTTAGAGTATCTGGTAAGGTAGGTCCAGAGGTAGAGCACACAGCTGGAAGACTAGTTTTTGACCTTGAAGTTTTTATCTTTGTATTTCACTCACAGTAAGAGTTGTTTCAGAGTGAATGTTCTCTGATTGCATGAATTTACTTGACCAAGTATTTATTAAGTCCTCATGCTGGGCTGTGTAAGGTACAGAGGTGAAGTTCATCTTTGGAAGTGGGAAGGTTTAAATCTCTCCCCCAACAAAACCAGTAAAGGTGCTTCCTCCATTTTAAATAACAAAGGAAATCATCATCACCCCTAATTAAAAACAAATAACACTATTGTCCTTGGAAGATCAAATTGCAAGCCCTGGCACATCGGTAGTTTTCCCTTACACTACTGCTCTGTCCTTTCTACATAACTGGCATAACTTGGGTTATGCAGTGACAAGTAAGGAGATGACTAAATTATGAACAAGATCATTAATCAAAGACTGGGCGAGACTAGCAAGCATCATAGTTGCTGAGTGTGGAAATATTTTCATTTTGTTGTGAGCAGCTCAAACCCAAGGAGAATGGGTGGATTTCTGAAATTGCTTGGAGAGACAAAGAGAGACAAAAGAAGATCAATACCCGCTGGCAATCTGGCTTCTCTTGCCACGATGAGGCCAGCCCATGACACCTGGCTAGACTTCTAGGCCCTGTTGGGATGTAGGTGTCATGCTGTCTTGCAGAGGGCAATTCCTCCTCTTGACAGTTTCCTGGAATCTGCCGGGCTAGGAGGCTGCTTTCCTCTGCCTAAAGCAGGATTTAACAAGCTGGGGAGGTTTTCAGTTCTGCTGCTTTTTCTGCAACTCTTTTCTTGTTTGGGTGCCAGCAGGCCCTCGTCCTTCTAGGATTCCAAGCTGTGGCTTCTCTGAAGGCTGATGTAATGGTTCTGAGCCTCAGAATAGAAGACCCACTTTTTGATGTGATGTCTCTGTTGTCAGACTGCACATTTGCCTCACTGACTCCTCTTTCCCCTTTTACCAGCCCTTCTCGATGTCTACCACCACCTTTAAAGATCTTGCTCTGTGAGGACGTCTCCTTGGTCCTCCTGTGATCTCTCTCTGTTCCCTGTCTGCTGAGGCTACCCCACTAAATTGCAGTTTCAGCTAACGAATCTGTACCAACAGATTCCAAAGCATTCATTTCCAGATCAACTTTTTGCCTGAATTCTGGTCCAGCATTGATTCATTGATCCATTCAGAAAGTTTGTATCGATCATCTATATTATGCCAGACCCTACTCTACTTGCTGGACATAGGAACGAGACAGACACAGTTCCCAGCCCTCATGCAATCTCCATTCTAGCTCTGGCAGCTATCTGTGAATGGATCTCAAGCCTGTCTTGGTCTGAATTCGTTATCTGTCAGTCCAACCTGTCTCCTTTGCCTGGCAGACTTCTGTTAAGGGTGTCATTCTCTGGAGCCACCCCAGACACACACCTGCAGTCTGTCTCATCCCTAAAATTTACTCCCCATGTTTTCTCCATCACCAAGACTTGTGCCAATTATCCCTGTTTCCAGATCTCCTTAAAGATGAGAAAGGAAGCCCATATTTTATTTTGGATGCAAGCAATGATCTTCCATGTTTTAAGATTAAATTAAAAAAAATACAAGGTCTTTGATAAAGAAATACATCCATGACTGCTTACTCATTCACATACTCTTATCAGCACTTATGTTTATGATCAGCAGATCAGATCAACAGAAAAAAGACCCCTTCTCACCTAACCCAGGCCAGCAGAAGAACAAAAAACTCAGCTATGCAGACACACAGGGAAACAGAGGGTAGGGAAGAGAAGGAAATGTGGATTACATTCTGCACCCAATTTTCAGTGTCCCCTCTGTAGTAACAAACAACTCCTTCCTAACAGAAATTGGCAGCCATCAAATGTTCTAGGTGTTATTTGAATTTAAGTAAAACGACTCCTTAGACAAATACCTGGTGGCCAACAGCTTTTACAACATGTTTGCTGATATAAACTGTTCTACAAAGAGCCTGTATCTTTTTACTACCAGGCATTCCATTCTGAACAGAAACTTAATAAGATTTTCAGCAGAGATTTTAAGAGGTTCTATTATAGGACTTAACAACAACTGTGATCTATTATTTTTAGTACAAGAGTAAAGGCCTGAGAGAAATAACATTTTCAATTTGACTTTATGGCCCCCCAAGTTGTCTTCAAGTTAAATGAAAGTTAAAAATTGGTACTGGGAAAAGCACAAAGACTTTGGACTTAAACACAGGTTTGAAATCCAATATTACTTATGAACTATTACACTCTGGATAAATTGATTAATTTGTGCCTCAGTTTTCTCCTCTATTAAAAAAAGCAGTCCAGGTGGCGCCTTGTGGCTCATCAAGTAGGGTGCTGACCCCATATATTGAAGGTGGCAGGTTCAAACCGGGCCTCAGCCGAACTGCAAAAAACAAAAAAATAGTTGAGTGTTGTGGCAGGCACCTGTAGTCCCAGCTACTCAGGAAGCTGAGGCAAGAGAATCACCTAAACCCAGGAGTTGGAGGTTGCTGTGAGCTGTGTGACTCCACGGCACTCTACCAAGGGTGATGAAGTGAGACTCTGTCTCTACAAAAAAAAAAAAAAAGAAATAACGCTTCTATTGCAATAATACCTGGAAAAGGATTGCGAAAGAAGTAGGAGAAGAATCCAGATCGGCAGGCAAATA
>CAUYON010210824.1:0-14102 GCA_963573935.1 Arctocebus calabarensis | reverse complement strand
TCCTGGACAGCTTGCTGCAGCTTCTCCATTAGCAGCTGCCACCTTCACTTTGCACTTTCATGTTACAGAGGCGGGTTTGTCCTCAGACCTCATGAACCAGCCTCTACAGCTTCCAACTTCTCCTGCAACATCCTCAGCCTTTCCAGAATTAAAGAGAGTCTGGGCCTTGCTCTGGATCAGGCTGTGGCTCAGGGAATGTTGTGGCTGGTTTGATCTTCCATCCAGACCACTCAAACTTCCTCCGTGTCAGCAATGAGGCTCACTTTCTTACCATTCATGTGTTCACTGGAATAGCAATTTTAATTTCCTTCAATAACTTTTTTTCCTGTATATTCACAACTTGGCTAATTGTTTGGCATAAGAGGCCCAGCTTTCAGCCTATCTTGGTTTTAACATTCTTTTCTTACTGAGCTTAATCATTTCCAGCTTCTGATTTAATGTGACAGACATGTGACTCTTCCTTTCTTTTTTTTTTTTTTTTGGTAGACAGAGTCTCACGTTATCACCTTTGGTAGAGTGCCGTGGTGTCACACAGCTCACAGCAACCTCCAACTCCTGCTCTTGCCTCATCCTCCCGAGTAGCTGGGACTACAGGCATCTCACCACAACGCCCGGCTATTTTTTTGTTGCAGTTTGGACAGGGCTGGGTTTGAACCCACCACCCTCAGTATATGGGGCCGACGCCCTACCCACTGAGCCACAGGCACCACCCATACTCTTCCTTTCATTTGAATACCTGGAGGCCACTGTGGGGTTATTAATTGGCCTAATTTCAAGATTATTGATTGTGTCTCTGGGAAGAGGGAGGCCTGAGGAAAGGGGAGAGTCAGATGAGCAGTCAGTCAGTGGAGTAGTCAGAGTACATGACATTTATTAAGTTTGTTGTCCTATAAAGGTACCTCTTGGCACCCCAAAACAATTATAATAGTAATGTCAAAGATCATTGATCAACCGATAACCATAATCGATATGGTAACAATGAAACACTTTGAAATATTTTGAGATACGAAGTGAGCACATGATGTTGGAAAATGGCACTGACAGCCTTGCTTAATGGACTGGGCTGCAGACTTCTAATTGGAAAAGAAGGTGACATTTGTGAAGTGTGATAAAGTGGGTATGAGCAGACATGCTTGTCCTCATAGTCCAGCCCTTCCGCCTGTCTGCCCTCAGTAGCCAGATCAAAGCCGACTGTGTGGAAACCACCTCCTATTACAGGGAAGGACAGCTGCTGTGTGGTTCATAAGGTTTGTCTGACATGATGCTTTTCTCATTAACACTATAGATTAGGAAAATTAGTTATGTAAAGATTCTGCTTTGAGATACTTTTAATACCTATATAAGATTCCAATGTATGGATGTACCTGGACTCATTTAACCCTATCCCTTATTGTTGGACACTGGGTTTGACTTCACTTTCAGTCTTATAAACAACGAGGTGAACTCCCTGAGAAAACCACTCTGTGCACATCTCTGATAATTTCCTTAAAGTAAACCTCAGGTCAGATGCTGACCCCTTCCTGAGGACTCACTGGACAGTGTAAAATTATTTGCTTTGGCTGCCCTGAGCAGTTTGAAAGTGAGGTGGTATCCTGAGCACCCTCACTCAACCACAAAAACAAAAACAAATTAAAGAAAACCCCAGTGTTAACTTTAACTTGCAGTTACAGGAATGACTTTGTGTGTCTGCTTGCAGTATAGCCACTGTCGCTGACTACAAACAGGCAGGCTGGGAGTGGATGCTCAATGGCTACCAGCAAGGGTTTTGGTGGAGGGAAGAAAGCCAACATGGGGCCGGCCATGCACTGGGCGGCCCTGGGTGAGGCAGCTCCCAACGAGGGTGTGAAGGGCAAGGCTGCAGGAAGCACCTACCTGAGACAGCCCTCTGCCCATGCCTCCCTGGCCAGCTCCATCTGTGGCCACACTTCCCTGCCAGCCCACCTAGACACTGTGAGAGCATGAGACTGCCCCTTGCCAGCCTTGCACTTGCCGCTTTACCTGATTCTGTGACTGCAACCAGGGTGGTGCAGACGCAGAGACTGCTGGCAGGGGCTGCAGGAGGGCTCAGAACAGCAAGGAGGCTCTACCCTGAGGTGCTTGGCCTCAGTATCTTCCACAGGTTTGGACAATGGGGCTTTGGGAGCTGCCACCTTGCAATGACATCCCTTACAGCCTACCCACGGGGACCTGCATTGACTCTCCTGGCTCACAATGCTCCTCGTTCTCAAACCACTAACTTCACTGAATCAGGAGCACCTTTTATCACCTACAGTCATTCTCCCAGGATGAGTGATTTTAAGCAGTCGGAGTCAGCATCACAGACTACTACGGTCAGGTGGAGGAATGGCCTGGGCCAAACACCTCAGCCCCACCTGCTATGAGCAAGATGGCCCCAGCTTCATGGCAGAAGACTTAAAAACTAATAATGAGAATGGGAGGCAGGAAGAGGGAGTGTGTTTCCCACTCTCTCAGTGACGTCAGCACACCATGTGGGAACCTTTAGTTGCCAGATCAGAGTGGCCATGAAGGCCCTTCCAGTCTCGGCATGTCCCAGTATAGCAAAGAGGGAATGGTGTCCCTCCCCAAAATCAAACAACGTGCAGACACATACAGAAAATATCCCAGAGCTATATCACTGGGTCAGAAAACAAGCCAGAACAAGACTTTATTCTTAAAGACAACACACATGTCAACATCTTTAAATTCTGCCACATAAGCTCAAAATCAAAATGTGCCTTGTGTTAAAAAGAAATCCCCAAACTCCCTGGCAGTTTTATTATCCCCTCAGAATGTCCTGAAACCTTAAACCTGTCTCTTTACTCTGTTTTCTCCTCTATTTCCCAACCCATATGATACTCAGAGTGACACAAGAAAAACAAAACCATAGTGTGGCAACGCCATACAAGGGCAGCCACAGGAAACCCCACCACAGCCATGTTCTCCAGAGCACAGCCTGATGCTGTCCTATAAGGCCACATGTCTCTTTGTCCCTAGTTAATGTGATCTTCTGAGTATGGGGACACCTGCCCCTATGACTTCAAGGTTGTGTTCAGTATCAGGATGGTCTACTCGAGGGGCAGCTGTCACTGAGGCTCTTCTCCTTGCCCCTTGAAGGGGAAACAGGTATGAGGACATTGTTTTGGGTTCAAGTTTCTACCACCTTTAATAAAAGGGACAAAAATATCCGTATTTGCTTAGTTCTGGCATCGAGCAGAAAGGAGTCTGGGTGCCATGGTTTAATACACCTATCTCCAAGAAGTGCCCTAACTGTATGTCCTAATATTGTGATTGCTTTTTTTTTTTTTTGTAGAGACCAAGTCTCACTTTATCACCCTCGGTAGAGTGCCGTGGCGTCACACAGCTCACAGCAACCTCCAACTTCTGGGCTTAGGCGATTCTCTTGCCTCAGCCTCCCGTGTAGCTGGGACTACAGGCGCCTGCCACAACACCCGACTATTTTTCTGTTTTGCAGTTCAGCTGAGGCCGGGTTTGAACCCACTACCTTTGGTATATGGGGCCGGCGCCCTACTTGATGAGCCACAGGTGCTGCCCATGTGATTGCTTTTACCAGAGATGGCTGCAAGTTAAAAACGAAGTTTAATATGCATTTTTAGGAAATGGCTCAAGGTGAGAGCAGAATAAGAAGTAGGGTAGTATATCTACTAGGTCCTACCAGGAGTGAATAGTTCCAACGAGAAAGGAAATTTATGGTGTGTATAACTAAAAACACCCTGGGAAGGCTTAAGTCAGGGTCTCACCAGGACGTGGCTCTCTCAGGCTGCTTCTCCCACCTGCCAGGCATCAGCTTACCCAGGAACCCCTTAGGGATTCCAGGGGTGGGGGTTGCTGCCCTCAAAACCAGCAAACATATCCTCTGTGGCCTTATCTGAATCAGGCATTTGGGCCCCTCTGGCCCCTCCTAGAACTGTGGGTGGACATTGGCTCTCTTCCAGAGGAAGGTAAGAACCTTCTTGGGTCTTTGGGTCCAGTAGAAAAATGAAGTCTCAACCCGAGGTCCACATGTTTCAGTCCTCTCATTTTTCCTTTCTGGGACAGAGGCTGGTCTATGTGGCTTCTGGGCATGATACCAGGCTACTACAGAGACTGTCCAGCTTGCTCCTCACAACGTCCCACAGGCATTGACTGTTCTTTGCAAAGAGACTCAACATGTTTCCTCAAGGGGCCTCCTCAGGGTTCACTTGGTAATTATCCTCAGCAGGAAACCCATCTGCCAGAGAAAACCTATCTCTCTCCAAGACCAGGACTGACAGCTGCGCTCACCAATGATGCCCTCGTTGATGCTTGGAGGCAATAGGCACATTCTGATAACCAGGGAAGATCCCAGCACCTGCCCCAGGGCTGTGTTCACCAGGAGCAGACAGCCTACAGGGACAACACCAGGGGCAGGGGCATAAGCATCCCCTACAACTCTGCCAGCAGCCACCCCATAGCCCTGAGGTGTGTGACACCTCAACAAAAAATTCCCTCTCTCCCCTAAGTACTAGTTTTCACCTAAGTAGTGTTTTCTATAACTTTTAAGCAACATTTTGTTTCCACTAAACAAAAAATAGGAAGAAAGAAACCCTATGGTGCATAATCCCTAACTTACTTCAGGGTCCTGTTTCTGGGCACCCTGAGCTAAGGTACAGCAAGGTCCAGAATGGTGTCCTCTGGTGTCTGGAATGTTCCACCAACCCCTCTCCCCCAGTAAGAAGCTGAGGACATGGAGAAGACATCCCTGATCCCGACACCAGAGGAAAGACAGGAAGGAATTAGCAGAATGGAGTTTAAATTTTCACTGGAAGCATTAAGAAAACACCTTGTTTTAGTTCTGGTTTTCTGTTATTTCCTTCTTTTAAAAACATCACTCCAAGTAACTTGTATTCACTATAGAAATACTGGAAGTAAAAAACTGTAACTCCCTCTTAGGTCACCTCTGTCAACATCTGGTACATCTCTTCTAACCAGCTGGAACTGTCTCAAGAAAGGCCACCCAGTGCCCTCTGCCTCTCTCACCCATGGTACCACTCCCTTCCCTCTAGGTGTGTTTCTACCCTCTCCAAGAAAATTGCTACAGCAGAAAATGAGGGGAGACAGAAGAACATCAGTCTCTTTTCCTGCCCCAATTCGCATGGGGCCAGATGCTTCCATCGCCAGCCCACATTCATTCCCTGTGCATTTTGTTTAAAAGATTTTTTGAGATAGAATTTGTACAACATAAAGCCATTTTGAAGTATATAATTCAGTGGTTTTAGTACACTGAATACTCACAACACCACGGAACAATCGCCACTACCTAACCACAGTATTGCCATCACCCTAAACAGAGTCCCTGTTCCTCCCCAGTTCTTGACAACCACCCATTCACTTTCTGTCTCTCGATTTGCCTGTCTGGGACATTTTGTATACACCAGTGGTTCTCAACCTTCCTAATGTCGCAGCCCTTTAATACAGTTCTTCATGTTGTGGTAACCCCCAACCATAAAATTATTTTTGTTGCTACTTCATAACTGTAATTTTGCTACTCTTATGAATCGTAATGTAAATATCTGATAGGCAGGATGGTCTTAGGTGACTCCTGTGAAAGACTCTTTCAACCCCCAAAGGGTCGCAACCCACAGGTTGAGAACCGCTGGATTCACACAACACATAGCCTTGTATGCCTGGCTTCTTTTACTTAGTGCAGTGTTTTTAAGGCTCGTTTTTTTCATGGCTGAATGATATTCCATTGTATGGACACACCATGTTTGTTTATCTGCTCACCCACTGAGGGACAGTTGAGCTATCATGTTTTGGTTGTTGTGAACATTTATGTACAGATTTTTGTGTGAACATGTATGATGGGTCAGATGGTAACTCTGTGATTAACTTTGAGGAAACTTCCAGACTCTTACACAGTGGCTGCAATATTTTACATTCTCACCAACAGTCTATGAAGGTTGTGATTTCTCCACCTTCTTGACAACATTTGTTCCTGTCTGTCTCTGATTACTGGCCATCTTGGTGAGTGTGAAGTGGTATCCCCTTGTAGTTCTGATCTGAGTTTCCAGATAACCAGTGTAGCTGAGCACAGTCTCATGTGTGTATCTTCTTCAGAGAACTGTCTGTTCAGATCCTGTGTTCATTTTCAATTGGATTATTTGACTTTTTTTGATTTGAATATTCTTTACATATTCTGGACTTATACATTCCTCCATCCTGAGGGAGCCTTTTCATTTTCTACTGTGTCTTTTTATTTTTTATGAAGTCTACTCTGTCTATTTGTTGTTTATGCTTTTGTTGTTATATTTAAGAAATCATTGCCTGGCTTGGCACCTGTGGCTCAACGGGCTAAGGCGCCAGCCACATACACCTGAGCTGGCAGATTCGAATCCAGCCCGGGGCCTGCCAAACAATAATGATGGCTCCAACCAAAAAAAAAAAAAAAAAAAATGGCCGGGTGTTGTGGTGGGCACCTGTAGTCCCTGCTACTTGGGAGGCGGAGGCAGGAGACTCGCTTGAGCCCAGGAATTGGAGGATGCTGTGAGCTTTGATGCCACAGCACTCTATCCAGGGTGACAGCTTGAGGCGCTGTCTCAAAAAAAAAAAAAAAAAAAGAGAAATCATTGCCTAATCCAAAGTCATGTCCCTGTGTACTTCTAAGTAACACGCTCTCATTTAACAAACAGAAAACAGAAACATCACCCTGGCTTGGGGCTCCTATGGATACCTCTGTCTGCCTCAGAGAAGTGGTCCAGTCCTAAACACCAGGCACAAACAGATGTGTTTAGAACCAGCATGAGCAAAATGAATGAGCAATGACCCAGGGTAGAAAGTGCTGGTTTAAGAAATTATGACTATCATAATATTCAGCCACAAGCTTCCCAATCTCATGAGAGTATCAAAGAAACTTACTGTTTTGGGTTGTGGAGAAAGTCTGTCACAGAGAAGACACTCAGAAATCCTCGGGGGTAGAGCCTGGGTAGGGACTTGGAGGTGGGTCCTGGGGGTGGGGACCTGAGTGGCTTCCTGGGGGTGTGAATGGGGTCCTGGTGGGTGTGATCCTTGTGGCTAGGAACCTAGGTGGGGAATCTGGGGGTGGGTTCCTGGTAGGTGGGGACTTGAGTGGAGTCCTAGGGGTAGGTAACTGAGGGTAGGGTCTTGGTGGGTGGGGTCCTGGGGGTAGGGAACTGGGATGAGGTCCTAGAGGATTGGGGAACTGGGGCAGGAACCTGGGTTTGGGGTCCTATTGGGACACCAAACCAATCTGCTCAGAAGGAACACAGCTGCAGGGAAGGCAGCCAAACCCTGGGGGTCACCTGGAAAAGGGGGCAGAAAGCACAAACTGATATTGCTTTTTACTACTAAATGAGTCTCTTCAAACAAGGGCTCTTCCCTGAAAGCAGCTCAAGGTTATTTCTGTGAGAGCCTCTAAATCGAATGCTCCCAAAAGTCTATTAGTTCCATCAACATGAGATGAGTACCCTGGTCCGAGGATGGTAAACCCAAGGAGGCTTCCTAGAGGAGGTGGTTTTCAAAGGACAGGGCAGATGGGCTGGTCCACTCTGAGGGTCTATGAGGAGGGACCACTTTGAGGTGGACAGCAGAGAGTGCCAACAAGGCACAAGGAAGACAAAAAGGTGAGGGTGGGGGAGGGGATAATTGACACTTCTTGAAATAAATGGAAATCTTCTTTTTCCTGGAAAGTGTCAGTAATATAGGGAAGTATGTTAAAGAGGAGGGAATAACAGGCCAGGCAGGGTGGCTCACATCTGTGATCTCAGCACTTTGAGATCTTCGAGCTTAGGAGTTTGAGACCAGTCTGAGCAAGAGGAAGACCCCAGCTCTACTAAAAATAGAAAAACTAGCTGGGCATTGTTTTGGGTGCCTGTAGTTCCAACTACTCAGGAGACTGAGGCAGGAGTATTGCTTAAGCCCAGGAGTTTGAGGTTGCTGTGAGCTATGAGGCCACAACACTCTACTCAGAGCCAACAGAGTAAGAATTTCTCAAAAAAAAAAAAAAAAAAAAAGGGAATAACAGTAAAGGGATCATGAAAACAAGGAATTGGAGCAGATAACCTGGCTGCTTTTAAAGTGTGCACATATTTTTTCCTTGTGTCTCTACCTGGAAGAATTCAACACAGTGAGAAAAGGCTGTTGGCCATGCCCGTGCTCACTTGGACCTCAGGATCTACCTGTGCTTTTCAAAACTAGTATCTCCTGATTTTAGTTCCAGACTTAATTCCTAAGTGACAACTTACAAGGTGTATTTCTTTCCTACTCCCTTCAAAATAAAAAAAAGAAAAACAACACATAAAACCCCCCAAAGTCCCCCAAAACACAGCTGATCTTGAATCTCAGGTCCCAGCCCCATGATAAGAGATGTCAGCCTGAGGTGGGAAGAAAGGCCTGGGTTTGCTGTGGAAGAGGGTGGAGATGTGCATTTTTGCGTAGGATTGTTAGGAAAAAATGGGGGTGAAATAAAAGTACCAGTCAGCCTCAAAAACAGCCTTTCCCTAGTGCCTGCCCATGGGCTTGCAATCTCACATTGTGACTTGTGGGGAAAATGGTGGTGCCCCCTTATGACAAATAGCTCCACCAATAGGGAAAACACTCCCAGGATACTGCAGCAGCCATAAGCAAACATGAGTTTTGAAATTAGCCTTTCACAAGTCCTTAAAAAGAAATACAAAATGCATGGGATAAAATCACAATTCCAGGAAGCACATCTCATCAAGGACAAGAAACAGTGACTTTCTTTTGTGTGTTCCTTTTTACTAGGTATAGCTCTGGTTTGTTCCTTAAAACCATCAGCTTGCTACTGGGGAGGCTGAGGCAAAAGAATTACCTAAGCCCAGGAGCTGGAGGTTGCTGTGAGCTGTGTGATGCCATGGCACTCTACCGAGGGTGATAAAGTAAGACTCTGTCTCTACAAAACAAACAAACAAACAAACAAACAAACAAACAAACAAAACCCATCAGGGATACTAGACTGTATTCCTGTGCTCATTCCATGGAGCTACCACAGGGGGAAGCTTTGACAACCTCAATAAAAATATAAACTGCCCTGCAGCAGAGGATCAGTTTGCCCTGCTAGGAAGACAGGGTCTCACTCCTCCCCCTGCTGCCTCTGGCTAAGCTGCTCCTGAGCTCCTCCCCAGCCCTGCTGAGGTGCTGGCTCCTGGCTGCCCTGCCACTTCCAGAGAACCCTCCTGCCCCCCTGTGTCTGGATAAGCCGCCTAGCAGTAACCATAGCCACTTCTAGCATCTAGCACATAGGGGACAGTCACAGGCCTCTGGCCAGCTTTCTAGACATCTTTGCTCTGGGGATGCCTGGGGTAAAGCCAAGTCCCAGTTCCTGGCTCCAAACAATGTGAGGACTCACAGAGGATGGGTCCTCATTGACATTTTACTCACAGAGTACAAGGGAGTTTCCCTGAGTGAGTGTGGCATGGAGGAGGCTCTGAGGGTAGGTGTGGAGGACTCTGTCTTGGGGGCTCAGGTCTCCTAGCAGGAGATCTGCATAGCTAGGCCTCTGTCCTCTTCCGGCATGTGGGGTTGGGTCCACCCCAAGGTAGCTGAAGGCTCCTGCCATTGACTCCACTTCCTGGGGAGGGAAGCACAGGCAGAAGAGACCCCCTGTGGGGTGCTTCTTGCACAGAAAATGTATCAGAGTCCAAGCAGAGACACCAATCAGCACCAACTGGCCTCATCCATACTTCTTGGGCCCCTGGCTCCAAGTTGGGCCCCCTCAGCTAAGCTAGGCCCATGTCACCTCTATAGAAGGGACAGTGAGCTGGCTGCTGGTGTATTTTTAACTAGGGGGAACATTTTTACTCAGTAAGGCCCTAGAGCTAACTGAAGTCACCAGGTGAGTCCTCGGGAAGCAACCCCCAGACACTCTGCCAGGCTGTGGGAGGGTGAGATCACCCGGCAGCCAGACACACACTCCCCAAGCTGCAGCAACATGCCCTCCACCCACACGTTCCTTTGCCGGGTGTGTCTTGCCTTCAGCAGGTCCCTGGCACCCAAATCGCTACAGAAAGGCTGATGGGAGAAGGGAGACCCCAGTGAAAGGCTACCGCCTCCCTCACCAAGGAGGTCTTGCTTGAATCTCTTCCTGCTTCTGGGACATTAAATCAGCCATTCCCTGCAGAGACTCTGAGTCCATGGGAGACACATGGGACATGCGGGCAAGATGTTAAGAGCACAGGTCCTCCAGCGCCTTTGGGCTTCTCTACATGCCCTAACTACAGCCTAGGTACTCCTCCTCCAGGAGGAGTCACCAGTGCCCCTGCCGGGGGTACCTGCAGAGTGGTCACTGTCTCCCCATGAGAACATGAGTGAGAAATTAGCAATGATGCTATTTATTATTAGGACCCAAGGGCTTGGGTAATGCAAACCTAAAATGATCCTAATGTTTACATTTTGGTGAGGAATGAGATGGTCTAAGAACTAATGAGGCTACATAGCAGCTGGTCTCTGTCCAGGAAAGCAGCTACACTGTACCTCTGGCAGTAATCAAAGTCCAGTTTTCTACAGTGAGAAGAGAGAGGAAAGTTAGGTGCCGCACAGAAAAGTGATAGGGAAACCTGGCTGGGTACCCCAGGGTTGAGATGGAAATGGCTATAGTGCACAGTGTCCCCTGTTCCCATGTCAGGGCCATGAGCTTGCACCTGGTGAAACGACATAAGAGGACAGCCCAATACTTGAGGGGCGAGGGGTGTACACCTGTTGCAGCTCCTGCTGGAAGGGCCAGGCTGGGCCAGGAAGTGGGGCCCATGGGAGGGTTTCCAGAAAGCTCCAGGGTGAGGCACCTCCCTACTCTCAGATAGTGCAAGAATGGGGGGGACCCTCTGATCTATGGTTGGTGCCTCTCACAGGCCAATCAAGTTGGTGTCTGAGGCATTCACACTCTGCCTGCCAGGGTATGAAGCTACCTTAGAAGTTTCCAGAAAGACAGTCTCATTTTCCAGCATGATGTCTCTAATACAATGTGATGTCACTGAGATATGTGGGACTATTGCTAAGGCCTGACCATAGCAACCTCCCACCAGGGGTTTCTACCATACAACACTGAGACTCAGGCCCCAGCTTTCCTGGGGGTGGTGCTGGCCCAGAGATATCTAACCTCAAACATCACACAGTTCTGGAGGGCAAGACCCACAGCCCGTCCCTCGCCACACAGTGAACCTGGTCAATAACTACCTGCCTCACACTTCCCCCCAGGGACATGTGGCTAGGTCTGCAGACATGTCAGTCAGCTGTCACACTGGGGGCTGAGAGACACTGGTGGTGTGTGGATGCCCACAGCAAAGACTAACCCAGCCCTCACTAAATGTCAATAGTGATCAGAGTGAGAGCCCTGCCTTACACATGTCCAGCAACCTAGAAGGTGGCCCCATGGAGGCTGACTATTCAAAGGCCCACCCAAAATCTTCATCTCTGAGTGAAAATTTGCATTGTAACTTGCTGACTGAGCACAGTAGCTCCTGCCTGTGATCCTAGCACTCTGGGAGGCTGAGATGGGAAGATCCCTTGAGCTCAGGAGTTCAAGACCATCCTGAGGAAGAGTGAGATCCTGTCTCTACTAAAAATAGAAAAACTAGTGTTGTGGCAGCCACCTGTTGTCCCAGCTACTCGGGAGGCTGAGGCAAAAGGATCACTTGAGCCTATGAGTTTAAGGTTTCTGTGAGTTATGATGTCATGGCACTTTACGCAGGAGAAAGAGACTCTGACTCAAATAGACAAAAAACAAAATAAAAACATTGGTTGTAACTTAAGAATCAGGTTTGATGGACAGGGAAGGCACATAGTCCAGAAGGCTCAGTCCAAGAGGCTATGATGCCTAAGGACTAGCGCAGGTCCCCTGGCCACAGACTTGTATGTGCAACAAGCATACTGGTGGTTCAGGGTAGATGCCCCAGGGGATGAGAGAGGTGGCATCTGTCCCTGGCCTCTTGGCCATGTCACCTAATGCCCCAGCTGGGATGACTACAGAGGCCATGGTCCTGATGCCACACTCAGCAAGGTGGGCTCCATGCTCTGGGCACCAGGATACCTATGTATGTGGATGTATGTGTCACACACTCAGGCAAGCAGGGGAATGATGAAATGCCACTGTGAAGATCCAGGAAATCTGCCTCCCCCTCAAGCTGTACAACTGGCTGGTAACACAAAGAACTCCCCAAAAGAGGGAAGAAAAACCCTCTACCTCTACCCCTCCTACAGCCATGGCATCGTCTTTCACCTTGAACTTCTGTCCCCACTCCTGAAATGCCTGTGATTGCCTAGGGTTCCTCTACAGCAACCCCCAGGACAGCCTCACTCTATCTGACCTTTCTTCCTCTGCTGCTGGTCATCGGCCCATGAACTGAGGTAGCCCAGGCTCAGGACCCATAGGCAGCACTCACAGGGCAGCCACAGTGTAGCTGCTGGAGGGGCAGGTCTATGTCCACCTGAGGTGCTGGGATCACACATTGGGCCCTCCACAGCCAATCCCCTCCCCCAGCCACCTCTCCTTCTGACTCCTCTTAAATTTCACAGACTAGACAGGTACCACAGGTGCTTAGGCCTCGTTCTTTATAGTGACCATGTCCTCATGTTGACCAGTATGTCACAGGCCCTTGGCAGGTCAACTCATAGATGTCCTACTGTACTGAGAAAACCATTAGCTTTTACTGATATGTTTGTCTGCTTGTTAATGGCTGAGGAAATAATCTTCCTATATTGTGACACCTCAACTTTGAATTTATTTTCAATAAGACCTGAAAATGCAAATTAAAAATTAATGTACTTTTTAGGGTAGTGTTTTTGGCCAAAGTATTCTGAGAATAAGCACAAAACTGCATAAAAACAGCTTGCACAGGGGAAAAAGGTGCTATTCCAACAAATGCTCTTCTATTACCTAGAAGTCACTTGGGAAGTGAAAACAGCCCTCAACCCAAACCTACCCGCACCGCAGTTGTGCAAGATATGTGTTGACAGGTCTTGTCAAAGTTCAGATTTATTCTTTAAAAAATTAAAACTTCTTACTTTGGGCAGAATGGATGTCTCTAGAAACCCTTTAAATCTGAAGTTACAGGTTTATGTATATATATTTTTTTCAGACAAGTTCTCTGTCACCCAGGCTGGAGTGCAGTGATGTCATCATAGCTTACTGTAGCCTCAGACTCCTGGGCTCCAACGACCTTCCTGCCTCAGGTGTCCCCCATCACACTGTCTAATTTTTCTATTTTCTTGAGGGCAAGGGGTCTCATTGTTGCTCAGGTGATCCTCCCCTGCCTTGGCCTCCCAAAGTGGGAGCCACTGTGCCCAGGCCAGTTTTTTTTGCTGTTGTTCTGGGTATAGGGTTTCATGTTTGGCTGAAGCTACATGTACCAAGAAGCTGCAAGCAGCACACCAGCAGACCAGAAGCCTCACCCAGAGTTCTCCCTCTTGTGGCTCCTGGTCTCATGAGGCCAGCTGGGTTGGCAGTCCCTTCTCTGCGCTGCCCTCTCAAAAACAGGGCCAGAGGCTCGGCTCCTGTGGCTCAACAGGCTAAGGTGCCAGCCACGTACACCTGAGCTGGCGGGTTCAAGTCCAGCCCA
This sequence comes from Arctocebus calabarensis, assembly GCA_963573935.1. Classification (NCBI taxonomy): domain Eukaryota; kingdom Metazoa; phylum Chordata; class Mammalia; order Primates; family Lorisidae; genus Arctocebus; species Arctocebus calabarensis. The sequence continues at coordinate 534 of CAUYON010210824.1, read as the reverse complement.
GGCCCACCAAACAACATGGCAGCTGCAACCAAAAAATGGCCAGGTGTTGTGGTGGGCGCCTGTAGTCCCAGCTACTTGGAAGGCGGAGGCAAGAGACTTGCTTGGGCCCAGAAATTGGAGGTTGCTGTGAGTTGTGATGCCACAGCACTCTATCCAGGGTGACAGTTTGAGGCTCTGTCTCAAAAAAACAAAACAAAACAAAAAAACAGGGCCAGTGGCTCGGCACCTGTGGCTCAACGGGCTAAGGCACCAGCCATGTATACCTGAGCTGGCGGGTTCGAGTCCAGCCCAGGCCTGCTAAACAATAATGATGGCTGCAACCAAAAAATGGCCGGGCGTTGTGGTGGGCGCCTGTAGTCCCAGCTACTTGGGAGGTAGAGGCAGGAGACTCGCTTGAGCCCAGGAATTGGAGGTTGCTGTGAGCTGTGATGCCACAGCACTCTGTCCAGGGTGACAGCTTGAGGCTCTGTCTCAAAAACAAAACAAAACAAAACAAAACAAAAAAACAGGGCCAGAAAGGTCACCCTAACAAAC
>CAUYON010210815.1:0-16082 GCA_963573935.1 Arctocebus calabarensis | reverse complement strand
GGTGAGAATGGAGCAAGGGCACATCTCAACAAAAAGGGAGGGTGGGTGGAGGGAGGGCAATTAGTGGGAACACACCTACAGTGCATCTTAGCAGGGTACTGGTGAAACTTATTAAAGGTAGAGTATCAATGTCTTTATATAGTGATCAAGAAAATGCCATGAAGGCTATCTGCAACAGTATGATCAAAATATTTCTGATTGTATATGAAGTGCATTGTGCCCTATGATTGCACCAATGTACACAATTATGATTCAATAAAATTATTTAAAAAAAAGAAAGTACTATGTAGATTTTCCTGCATTTCTGGAGTGAAAGATCCTTGAGAAGAGGCAAATTAACAGTAGTCTCCCACTCATTCATTACTATACATCCCAGGGCTTAAAATAGTGTCTGTCACTAAGTAGACATTCTATAAAAACCCATTAAGCGAGACTGTGAATCGCTAATATCTAAAGTCTTTCAATCTAATCATTATAATGTCCTTTCACTTAGCATAAACACATCCTAATATGACATTTGGTTTCAGAGGTGTCATCATAAGTGCCTAACAAATTCTCCCATTTGCAGTGAATATCCTTACATTTACAATATTGTTAATGTAACTAATCATCAAGAATATCTATGGGTTATGCCAAGTCCAGCATCTGTTCCTCATCTCCACTGTTTAAGGAATCATTATAGACATTTTTAATAAGACTGACGGATGTAGGAGCCAATAATCCAGGGAGTCAACAGTGACAGAGGAAATAAAGACTGAACATAGGAAATCAATCAAGAAAAGAGGACTCAAAAGAAAATCCTTGGCACATGTAACGTGATCTGGTCAAAGGGCACTAAATCTATTGCTATACTCCAGGGTTTGACACTCAATAGAGATTCCATAGAACCCTAGAGTTCTGTGAGATATCCATTGTAACTATGTCATTTCTTCATTGCTGAAAATCACCACCGTCACCTTTGAAGTACTCCCTGTGGGAGGGTATGTGCTGGTCCACCCTTCAAAGCAATTTCAGAACTCTTTTTCTGAAATGGCCATTAAAGCTATCTTCACGTTACACTTGTCCTGTTTGTCATCAAAATGTCTTCCTTTCAATATTTCCTTTAGCTTTGGGTAAAGAAAAAAGTCTTTGGGGAATATAGCTGTTAAGTATGGAGGGTGTCCATTATAGTTATTTGTTTAATGGCTAAAAATTCCTTCCTGATAAGTGTCATTGGGAGCTGGTGCATTACTGGCTGCCCTGACTTCTCTGCATCAGTGATACTTTCACTCTTCCACACTGGAAAATATGTAATCCATTTTTATACTGTTATTTTCTTCATGGCATTATCCCCATAAACCTGAACTGATGTGTGCTTTCCCTGATTTCACTTCCACTTTTGCTGAGTTGAACGAGAAATTTAACTTTTGTTCATTGTTCTGATTCAAAACACACAACAATAATGAATGCCACTCAGCAAGAAGCCACCACACATTGAGACGAACACAGTTGTGATACACTGATATGTACACTGTGAGGTTATATTACCAAGTTGTACACTGTGAGGTTATATTACCAAGTTGTTTGTACAGTAGTGCCAAACACAGTGGCAAGTTTGTGAACTAAATTGTCAGACCTTCTTACAACAAATTCTTGTTAACAATACTTGCCCTATTATACTATGAAACACTGTATCTTATTTCTTTTAAATGTATTTTTGGACTCATTAGTCCATTTCTCTTTTTCTTCTTCTCCTCCCTACCATCTTGGCCTCTTGTAACCACCAATTAACTCTATCTCCAGGAGATCCACTTTTTAGCTTCCACGCATGAATGAGAATGTGCAGTATCTGTCTTTCTGTACCTGGCTTATTTCATTTAACCTAGTGGCCTCCAGTTTCACACTTTTGGTGCAAATGACAGTGATTTTATCCATTATGGCTGAATAATATTGCATTTTATGTGTGTGCCATGTTTTTGTTTGTGTTTTTTTTTCCCCCATTCATCCGTTGATGGACACTTAGATTGATTCTACATTGTGGTTAAAGTGAATAATACTACTTTAAACACAGGAGTTCGGATAGCTCTTAAATATAATGATATCCTTTCTTTTATATATATACCAGTTAATGGGATTACTGAATCATATAGTAGTTTCTAGTTTTAGTTTTTGAGAAACCTCCATACTGTTTTCCACGGTGGCTGTTACTAATGTACATGTTTGCCAATAATATACAAGAGTTTTCCTTTTTTTGAATTCTCCCCAGTACTTGTAACTTTGGGATAATAGCCCTTTTAACTGGGGTGAGATAACGTCTCATTTGGGTTTTGATTTGCATTTCACTGATAATTACTTCTGTTAATAATTTTTTTATATATTTTTAAGAGAGTTATGAGATGATAACCAAAAGATTAAACATTTTTTTGTGTATTTCATGGCCATTTGTATGTATTACTTTGAGAAATGTCTATTCAGATCATTCGCCAATTTTTAAATCATATTATATGATCTTATTTTTTGCTTTTTAGTTGAGTTCCTTAAGCATTCTAGTTGTTAAACTCTTATCTGATGGGTAGTTTGTAAATATTTTCCCCATTCTGTCAGTTGTCAACTGTCTATTGTTTTCTTCATTGTGCAAAAGCTTTTTAGGTTGATGTGATATCATTTGTCTATTTTTTCTTTAGTTGTCTATGCTCTTGAGGTCTTACTCAAAAATGTTTTCAAAGACCAATATCCTGAAGTGTTTTCCCTTATTTTCTTTGAATACTTTCAGTGTCAGGTCTGGAATTCAAGAATTTAGTCCATTTTAAGTTGATTTTTGTATATGGTGAGAGAAAGGAATCTAGATTCATTTCTTCTGCATAAGGATAGCCAGATTTCTCAAAACCATTTATTGAAAAGACTGTCTTTTCCTCCAGTGTATGTACAAAATGCTTTTATCAAAAGTAAGTTGGGTGAAAATGCATACATTTATTTCTCAGTTTTCTATTCTGTTCCTTTGGTATATCTACTTGTTTTTATTTCAGTAACCATGTTATTTTGGTTACTATCGCTTTGTAGTATATTTTAAAGTCAGATAATGTGTTGTCTTCATCTTTGTTTTTTGCTCAGAATTGCTTTCATGGGTCAGGATTTTCATGGGAGTATACAAATTTTAAAATTGTTTTTCCATTTTTTGTGTGGAATATCATTGGTATTTTGATAGAATCTACACTGGATTTGTAAATCATTTTAAGTAATATTGACATTTTAATACTACTAAGAAAAAAGGTCCACAAGTATTTGTTTATGACTAAAAATAAAAGGTAACAAAAAGTACATGACAATTTTCATATGAACTATGCACAAGAAACACTAACCTAGAAAGTAAAAAGCCAAATCTTTGGTGAGAAACTAATAATCCAACTAGAGAAAATTATAGTAAGTAAAATGCTGAATGACAATTAGAAAATTTGTTTGTCAAATAATGTGATAGATCAAGACATTAATGACTTATTATGTGATGCTGAAGAAAACTTGTATAGTAAGCTGAAAAATAATAGGTTCTTTATTAACATTTGTAATGAGTGAACATATTTCAATGATAAATGTCACTATTGCAATTTTTAACAAAGTTAACTCTTAAATCTATTAAGAATACAATATGCCTAGGTATAGACTTTATTTTAATATATAATTTCTACTTAGTTTTCTCTGGGCACCCTGAATCTAAAGTACAGTTTCTGTCATTATATAATCATCATTTTACTGTCTTTTTAAAATGAGTTTTATATGTATCATCATTTTACTGTCTTTTAAAAAATGTTTTGTATATGGCTTGGCGCCTGTGGCTCAGCGGGCTAAGGTGCCAGCCACGTACACATGAGCTGGCGGGTTCGAATCCAGCCCAGGCCCACCAAACAACAATGATGGCTCCAACCAAAAAATGGCTGGGCGTTGTGGTGGGCACCTGTATTCACAGCTACTTGGGGAGGCGGAGGAAGGAGACTCACTTTCGCCCAGAAATTGGAGGTTGCTGTGAGCTGTGATGCCACAGGACTCTATCTAGGGTGACAGCTTGAGGCTCTGTCTCAAAAAAAAAAATGTTTTATATATATGACAGTAAAATGATTTATAATGTATTATATATATAAAACCTATGTAAGATTATATATTATACAAATTATGATATATAATTATATATTTTTATAAAACATTATAAAAATTTTATATATTTGGGCAGTGCCTACGTCTTAAAGGAGTAGGGTGCCAGCCCCATATACCAGAGGTGGAAGGTTAAAACCAGCCCCGGCCAAAACCTGCAAAAAAAAAAATCACATATTCTATGGTATGAAAGTATATGTCCCTCTCAAATTTGCAGTGTTTAGTGATAGGGAAACCTCTGCAAACAAGTTAAATCTTCTTTAATAATAAATATTTTCAAGGTAGAACTTAAATACAAAGCAGTGATTATGGTTGATGAGATGATGCTATAGCTTTACCAAATATACTTGTCTTAGAAGAACTGATTTTGTTTTAAAAGCTGTCACTGAATACATATAAGCCATCTGCTCTTTTTGTGGAAAGATAGATCTCTTACCAGCATCTGACCTAATCTATCCAGTAGAGACTCTTTAAAATCAGCCTTTTAAGTAAAACGTGATACCAGCTTGAATTGTCAGCATATGGTCATTTTTACTGTATACTAGAAGAATTCAAAACTGGATTTATATGTATTTTCCTCTTTCTTTCCAGCTCTTCTTTAATAGAAAATATATAATATTGGACTCAAATAATGGTGCAAGACACGGTTTGTAATTAAAAGTTAACCTTTACTTAAATATTTCATTTTTCATATATAAAAACCCAAAAAGTAAAAAACAAATAAAACTCAAATTTTACTTTTGAGCAATGAATCAAAGAAGGGAAAATCACCTCTTAATATTATTTCCTTATGATAGTTGTTTTCTTATGTTAGTCATATGACTACCAGGGTATTCCAGTAATGCTTTTCAATTAGTAATAATCACACCTCAGATAAAATGCATGGCTAAGTTTTTAAAGCTAAGTAGTGCTTTTAAATAAAGCAATACTCTTTTTGTGTGTGTTTGTGAAATTCTGGGTCTACAAATGAAATTAAATCAAGCATTACACTTAATTAAACTAATAAATTAACTTCCTGTATAAAGGTTGGTTCCCACTTTTCACAGATATCTCTTGAGAAGAATTTAAATTTTTAAATTTCCCTTAAACCACAATAGTCACTTGTACCTCTTCTATAGATTTAATCATGTTCTCTAACAATATCTGTACATATATGAAAGCATTTGCCACATTAGCAAGGTAACAAAGTGTTCCCAAGACACATGAAAGAGTTATTTAAAGTGAAATTAAAAATCAGGATATTTGAAAGAATTACATAAATAATTATGAGTATGCATCATTATTCATTTTAAAAACTTTTGGAAAAATGAATATACACATTCTCATAAAGTCTTCAAAATAATTCATAAAATTTAATACGTTCAGTAATTTAACTAAAAAATCAATAAAGAGCTTCTAGACATTTTAGAATTTCTATATAGAAAATGGAGTTCAGAGTCAAAGAGAAACTGTTCCTGTGGTCAGGAAAATGGATTGAGTCTTAAACCATAAGGTCACATTGCATATAAATTATAGTATACATTATATTGTTTTATTTCAGCTTTTTGAAATTGCATGACATAAAATTACATAGTGGAAGAACACCATTTATTCTAATGTTGTGAAGGTATACAAACACTTGACCAGTTTAAACATAAAATTTTGGAGTATATTTCATGGAATTGCAGGAAGAATTTTAAATTTTCTTCTCTATTGGTTGGTGTTGATGCCAAGATGGATACATAGGTATGTATTGTTTCTAATGCTTGAGTAATATCTGTCTTCCACCATATAAAAAACTCCGTGTGTGTGTGTGTGTGTGTGTATCAGAAGAGAGAGAAAGAGAGAAGTGAGAGAGAAGTTAGAAAGATTTTGCATTTTTTGTGTCATTACAAAACACATAGGATAAATAATTAGAACTTCCTAAAATATAGTCAAAATACAGTGAGATATATTTTTAATTGTGACCAGTTATAAACATTGGTGATAACAAGAGTATAACTTAGAAGGAAGAGATTCCATACATCCATTGAAATTAAATATAGCAGTATCCTCATATTACTATAGTAGTCCTGGGGTATTGCATGTTATTACTGTGTTTTGGAAATTAAGAGAAGCATGGTAGGAAAGAAAGCAGAAACATAAGTCACATCCACTGGCTGATGAAATAAGTTGATTTGTTTTTTTCCAATTGTTACTACTCTCAAGAAACTAGAAGTAAATCACAATGCTTTATGTCCAGCATGAATAGATGTGTGAGTCAATCCATTAACAAGACAGTTTCAAGACAAATTAACATCATATTGAAAGTAGTCAGGTACCACACAATTTTTTTTTATTTAAACATGTTTTTAATCACCATGCTTAAAATTAGCAATCTTTTCTCAGAATATTAGTTGACTTGAGAACTTTTCATTAAATAAAATCACTGTCATGAGAAATCAGAAGCCACAAAAGAAATTATACTGTTGCATTAAATATTACTAAAATTTACAACTTCAAAGGTAATTTTCAAGGGTATCTTTATCATTAAATTTTTAGAGAGGTAAATAATAGAAAAGTTTGTTATAAATATCAATAATCTTAAATCTGTATATCTAAAGAATACATCATATAGGATGATATTTTTCCCTAAAAATAGGAGTTAAATTAATCTGCAACTTCTCTTGCATTCCTGAAAACAAGATTTTGGAAGAGAGACTTCATGGTATAATTGCATCTTGTGCAGAAATTATTTTGGGATATATGACTATGAAAGAAGATGTACAGTAGAACCTCTCTACTATGCTGACCACCCAAGGGACTGTAAAAAACTGGTCAACATATGGAGTAGTCAAAATAAGGAACTTCCATTGAGTGTATTTGCTACATGTCTGGCCTATGCAAATTAGGTCAATTTAAGGGCATTGTCAATGGATGGAGGTGGTCAATTATGGAGATTCTACTGTATTTTATTTAAAACTTTAGAACATGTAAATTTGTACTTTTCATTTAATGTCAACTCCTTCTGAATATTTAGGCAAATTTTAAATGAGCCATAATTTTTATTCCTAGATAGGAATATCTAAAGTATTTTTGTACAGTTGTTATTTTTTAAATGTGTATAAGGCAATACAAAGCTATCTATTTGATTATTCTTATATCAATCCTCAGAAAGAAACTAAGAAAGAATAAAATAATCTGTGATCTAGATTATTTTTTATCTTCTATGTTTTCCTTTCATTAGACACTTAACTAGTCCTCTGCTTTAGAAAATACAACTTGAAATTATTTCTTAGTATTTTTCCCAACTGCTTTCAAGAAAAGAAATTTACTGTCAGTTTTTGTAGGCGGTAACTTAAAAATAGAAGAGCTGTCCTCTCTGAATTCTATAATTATTGACCTAAACATTCGTAATTGTTCTAAAAATACCTTTGAAGGAAAGTATTCTGATTTCACAATGTAGACCATTGCTTGGATTTTCTCCCCAAGAAGTATCCATAAAATTTTAAGAGTAAAAGAGATTGAGAAAGCACATGTTTGTTTGATTCACTATTTTTTTAAGGAGCGGCCTATTGTGGAGATAAGCATAATATCTTACCATAAGCACAAATTGAAGAATAATGAGTAGTTATGGAATTAGTTTATGTTGTATGTTTTGGCAAATTACCTAGCCACTCAGGACTAATTCACAAAAAAGTAAAACAATTGCTACCTAACTAGGTAGTGAGCTGAAAATGAGTGCTATGAACTCTATGTTTATGCCCCCACCAATTCATATGTTGAAGCCCTAACCCCAAAAGTGATGATATTTATTTATTTATTTTGTTTGTTTTGCAGTTCAACGGGGGCCGCGTTTGAACCCGCCACCCTCGGTATATGGGACCAGCGCCCCACTCACTGAGCTACAGGCGCCACCCAATGTGATGATATTTGAAGATGGGACCTCAGTGAGGCAATAAGGTTTAGATGAAGTCATAAGGGTAGAACCTCCATGATGGGATTAAGTGTTCTTACAAGAAGAAAAAAACAGAGCTCTTTCTTTACTATGCAGGCTAAGATGGAGGCCCTCTGAAGGAACTGCTTCAGTTAGCACCTTGATCTTGGACTTAATAGGCTCCAGAACTATGGGAAACAATGTCAATTGTTTAAGCCACTCAGTCTATGGTATTTTGTTATAGCGACCTAAGCTTACTAAAGCAATGAGATAATGTTGGGAAAGAATAGAATAAATATATGGGCAATATTAAACTGGAGAATTCATGATGCTGCAATGAAAGTGTTCTAGAAAAATCCGTGATATTCCATATACTAGATTTACTTATTCAGTAAAGTAAAAATTTAAGAAATCTTTTCTGTATTGTTAAGGACTTTTTTGTGTGCATGCCATAATTTTTGTGGAAATTTTTGAGGTCTTTCTAAAACAGTATGGACTGTCTTCATTCTTTCCCATATAAATATTCAGGATTTTGAGTTGCATTCCTTGAAAACAGAACTGTGTTCTTATCATGATCAGAAATATTGTAAAAATTTTCCAGGGATATGTTATATGTTTATAGTTCTGACCTTTGGTGAAACAGGCTGGCACACAATTAGATCCGAAAAATAAAACTTTGGCAATGATGATGTATGTATATTACTAGCAAAGTGGGCTTTATTATTTGGTTACTTAGTTGGCTGTTTGCTTAAACACTACAGTACAAGTCAGCTTTTAATCAGTTAATCAGTTGAGGTTTTTGTTGTTGTTGTTATACCTTGGTGTTTAGTTTCAGGTCTTGTTTCTCATAGTAGATTATGGAATTTTTTTTCATTCAATGCCTTTTGTTCAATTCAGGTTTTCTTTAATGACCAGTTAGAAATCAGATTTTTAAAAGAAACAAAACAAGTATATTTTCTATCATTCCTGCCTTGTGATTAGATGTAGTTTTGAGTTGGCATGAAAGAGTTAGCACATGGGAGAAAACAATAAATTTTTAAGAGTTTAAACTGGAGGAGTAAATTTCCAAAGAATATTAAGTGTAATTGAAATTCTTCTTGTATGTATATTCAATTAATACATTAATACATAATTTCAATTAAACTTATACATGTATATATACACACACAAGAAGCATTTTATTTTTATCTATGTATATATATATATATGTATATAGGTCCTTTTATATGTCCTTCGTAAGACAATTTGCAGCAGGTATTTTACAGGGATACTTTATATAGCTACACATACAGTATATATAAACACACATAAAAGGACATAATAATGCTTAAATAGAATCAAGTCTTTGAATTCGGTCAAATCTTGGCATAAATGACTCACTACTGAAATTAATGTGTATCAGGGAGAGAAAAGCTCTTGGACAGGGGGACATGTAATTCAGTCATATGGACAACAATCAGAGACACCATCTTTTTAAGTCCCCCTTTCATTTCCACTTTCACTCATTTTGGTTCAATGAAGTCTTAGGAGATTTTGGAGTACTTTCTCTTGGCTGTTCAGAAACTAAAGTTCTGAAAGTAAGAAATTGAGACAAAATTAGGATTATATTTATGAAATTATAATTTTAAAATTATGCCCAATCTTCTAATTTGTGGATTACTATATATTGTTATGGATTGCTATTTTTTGATAATGAGGTCATCATGATCAATATTGCAGAGAATTAGTACTCACTATTGAATAAACTGCTAAGTTATCAAGCAGCAATGAAGTTACTTAGTTAATCAACTAGTTTATGACAACTGAATTAGTAAGAAATTTCTGGGAGGTTTAATGAAATATTTCTGATCTTTGGGACATGGTTCTTAAACATATAATATGAAAAAAATAAAATATTTTGTTGGGTGGTGATGGGTATTATTTCTATCAAATACACAAGCTGAAGAAGACAAAACAAAATGTGAACTTTCCTTTGAATTCAGCAAGAGCTAAATCCTCAGAAAATAATGACAATGGGCTAGGATTAAATCTTGGACAATATAAGGAATCAAATATAGGTCATGAACCCAGACTAATCTTGAAGATCTTTGCAAACATTTTAAGTTGGGTAAATATTTAATATTGGCTACAAATTAATCTAATATTGGTCTACAAATATTTAATATTGGCTACTGGATTACTATAATATTTATATCTCAAACAGCAGGAAACTGAAATAAATTGAATAGCATGTAGCCTCAGGTTCTTACCCTGAGCATGTTGATATTGGTAGATTCAAACCTTTAGTATTGCAGCAACTTCTTTTATGGTGTTATTTGGACAAAGATTATGATCCTCCACAGAAGTAAAATTAATTTGAGAGATAATCCACAGTTTCATGGCGCCTCTATTGGCCTATAAAGTTATTTGGAAAAAAACACCAAGTTTAAGAAATACAGTTTCATGTTCCAATAGTTATAAAAATGGGAACAGTTTATTTTCAGGTGGAAACAGTTTTTCTTCAAAGAATATCTCTTCCTAAGTGTCCTTAAAAGCACATTCTAAATTCAGAAAAGACAATTTGCAGCAGAAATTTGACAGGGTCACTTAGGTTTAGCTACACATATACATGCACAGAAGAAAGAAGAAGGAAAATCAAAGACCACTGCTTCCGTCTGGAAAACAAGCACTTTTTCCCCCTGGTGTCATGTCTTTGGATATGTACCGCCTTGGAGAAATGTACAAATCATTTTTATACATGGAACTGTCTTAGAAAACTAGAGATTTTAGTACAAAGAAATCAATTCACTGAAAGACTGCCCACGTGCCATTGTAATGAGTTACTATAAATACACGAGAAACTTACAAAGGACCCCTGTTTTACAGTTACGGATGTACATAGCATAGTGGGCTTACAACTTCTCCAGGCCTGAGTTACACTTAGTATTACAAATAATATTATAACGATGCTGAAAATACTGATACAAAACAGCTTTAAGATGATATTTCCAAAAAATATCCTTCCTTTTAAAATTGAACAGTTTAATCCAGGTTTTCTTTTTGAATGATTCAGCTTTAAAAAAGATTTTTCAAGAAAATACTACTGTTTAAAACATCTCTTAAAATGTCTATTAAATGACAGATTTTCTTAAATAGATTATTTTTTATAAAGTATAATTCAAAAGTCTATCTTCCAGGAAAACAAAACTATAAACTCCAAAAGTCCAAATCAGCAACATTATTTGTGATACATAGTCCTTCCATATCCTGGGAAAAAATCCTTGATTATTTTACCATGCTTATTATTTACAGATTTAAAATACTCTAGCAATACACACCAAATTTCAGGACAAATCAAGCTAAATTCCACAATTAATATTTTCCTATTTTTCTATCATTTTAAATATCACCTAACCCCAAATTTATATCTGCTTTAATATTATAGCTTCTGAAGAATGATGGGAATTTTAGATAGCAGTCTCATTAAGGCAAGCAAATTGCAGTGTGCATTGTTCTGTTGGCAGAATTACAAACACACAAAGAAAGAAAACATTTGGCAAACATTTATCTTGATGCACATGCGAGTTCCTTTGGAAAACTAAAATTACAAGTACTGCATATCCGCTGGACTCCTTACGTCACAGATTCTAATCAAAGTCCGGAAGTGTATAAAAGCTCAATAGTAGTTAAAGCTGGGAGGTGAGGGAATAAATTGAATGGCTTTTCCCCAAAGCATTGAGCTCAAATATATTTTTATAATAGGAGATGCATTTTGCACATAGCTTTAATTTAAGCAGATTATTTGGATGCCATGCTAAAACTGCTATCTCAATTTCCTTTTATTCACCTCATTTGTACACACTGATGGATTCTGTCTTTTAGAGAATGCAAGAAAAACAGTTCATGTGGTAGGTATGACAGTTTCAATTTGCATTGACTATGCTTAATATGGATCAAGTTACCAGCTCTGATATTTGTTTAAGAAAACTGTAGCCTTGATTCCTACTAGTCCTTTTAGGATTATTTATTTTAGTCCTTTGATACTGCTCTGTTACTAATTAAACATAAAGAAATTATCAACAAATGAATTTATTGATTTATTTCATGTGCATTTATGTGTACAACATTATTAGGCCTTATTTATCAAAGAGAAATAATTGCCATCAAATGAACTTCAAATATTCCTATTAGAGGTTTATTTCTAAGATCAAATTTCCAAAGTTCACAAAATTTTCCCTTCTATTCTATATCTAGGTTGTGGCTACATAGTCAGAGTATGAAATGCTGGCTACCAAAAAACAAAAATTGACTTAATATTCTTCAATTTATGAAGTATTAAATATAGATTGATGTATGTAAACTGAAATTGGATATACATTAAGAAATAAATGAACATTTAAAAATATAAGGAGAGTAAAGTCAAATAATATTTTTGTTAGACTGCTCCATCCTTTAAATTTTGAAAACTATGCTAATGTTGCCTTGACAATGACTCAAAGGGCATAGCACGTCACTTTTTACTCAGCATTTGACAAAATTCAGCCAACTTTACCTCCTTATCATGGTATGTCTTCATACTTCAAGATCAATGAAAAAACTAAAAGCAAAATTTTTCAAAGATCAGAGCTGTCATACCCTATTTGACTAGCAATTACTCTGTCTGAAATCCTTTGCGAACTGGTGTGAACTAAACATTTTAAGGATAAAAGAAACAGCCTTTCCCCTCTTACTAGTTAAGTATCACAGGATAAGCTTGAATGTATATAACAGAGACATACACATCTCTAGCAAGCTTCATTCTTCAAACAAGTATACCACCAAATATAAGACTTTAAATTCCTCTTTTTTTCTTCTTCTATTAGCTATATAATTTCAAATTCTTTACAATTCCTTTATCTATTTATTCCTTAGATCTATTTTTATTGTAATTATCTATTTATTCCTTAGATCTATTTTTATTGTAACACCACTATCAGAGTGAACAGATAGCTATTTGATATTACCTTCTGAAACCTCAATGCATATCAGTAAGTGATGGAGATAAAAAATAAATTATGGACTCTACAAACCAGCAAGATGGTCCCATTTATTACACACATATATAAAGTCTTCAAGGCAAGTCAACCTAAATGAATTAACATGCTCAAACCCTCACTGTTAAGAGAAAAGGTCCACAAGAATTTGTTTATGACTAAAAATAAAAGGTAATAAAAAGTACATGACAATTTTCATATGAACTATGCACAAGAAACACTAACCAACTTTCTCCTACAGCGAGACAGGAATGGGATGATGTAGTTACCCATCCTGCTGACCTAGAGTCTGTAGCTCAGTGGTGTGTAAACTATGATGGAGAAAAACATTCTTCCTGCTGTACATGTGTAAAGAGATCGGCCCTCTTGGTGGCTGTCCAAACCTGCCTGTGAAGGTTGAATGCTGGCGGGCCCCAGCGGCTTGGTCCTTTGGTTTCTCCAAGAACGTGGACAGCCCTTCTGTCTTCCCTGTTGGCTTCAAAGAGCTCTGCCCGACAGTGGCCCGTAAGTTCTGTGTAACCTCTGAAGTCAGGGTTTCATACGTTCCTCTTGAATGTTTGATAACTTCTGCTAGCTCCCTGTCCTTCAAGAAATTACTTAAACATAGACTTGGGAGTTGGCATGCCTTGTTTTTGTGGGGGCTTGTCTGATCGGCTGCCAAGTATCTAAAACGGTCCTCGGTGGGAGTATGCATTGCTCTTCTGTCCCTTGTGCTGAGATTTTGGCTCACAATTCGATTTCGATATGTAGCCTATGAGAAAACACACAAAAAGATGTCCTTAAAAAGCACATTCATAACACACATAGAGTGGAGTGGTTTACATATATTTGTATGCAAACCCCTAAATTTTCCACCAAGTTTAAAGAATTCTCCATGAGATTGAACTTTCCAGATGAAATACTACGAGAGCAGTCAGCAGCTTGAGGTAATCACCAGAATAATAGAAAAGAGCAAGTAAACGTTTAATCAGAAAAAGAAAGTTTGTTAATGATGTGCACGGCCAAAAGAGCTGTGTCCTCCTGACTTCAGTCTCCATGAAAAGTACTGCTTTGGGTTTTATACACGACTCTGAGTATCAGCTGCTTCTTGGAAGTCTCCCAGGGTCTCAACCCACCTGCAAGGTCTTGTCAACAACTCATCTGCAAGGTCTGAATCAGCCTCATTCCCACAATAGTCAGGGCAGCCGGACCCTCTCCAACCCCAAACAGCCTGCCCATATTCCTCATCTAACCACCTAAAAATAAGAGTGGTGAAATGGTTCATTTACTCTCAAAAGCTTTTTTTGGTATTTGTTTATATAATTTCCTAAATTTGAACTCTAGAGTTTTATTGAAAATACAGATTATTTTCATAAGGAATGAGTATCAAGATATGAAGCCATTATTTTTGTTGTTTTAAAAGCCAACTATATTGGCTTACTTTAATTTTATGACCAGAGAGTTGGTAGAATTAACCTTATTGTGATTTGTATCACTAAGATGGTAAGTGAGAAATTTAAGGAATTATAAACATCCAAGTGCCATCAGTGACCTAAAGAAAACAACAGAGTACTCAGAACCAATTTCAGTACCTGGTCTGCTTCGATTTTTGGATGCAATTTATTCATCAAAATCAGATCTGAGAGTACATGCGATCTTCTTAGTCACAAGAATTTTATACTCCAAGGACAGAAACAGACATGGCGCATTGAATCATGTGTCAGGAAGCAAGGATTTCAAGCTGGCACTAACATTTGTCCCGAGGAGAGCACTGTGTTGGTCTAGGAGAAGGCATTGTGGTAGAAACCAAGACTAGCCAGCTTAGCATTCTAGTTGAAAAAGGTGAAGGATTTACTGTTGTTAAAAAGAAGCATAACAGTGAAGAAAAATGGGTAAAGGAGAAGAAGAAGGGCTATATAGACAGCAGTGCACTGCTCCAACATGTGCAGAAGGGGCCAGTGGAGATTGCTGAAATCTGAATGGTGGGTAGCTTAAATACCCATCTCTTCACCAGTTCCTGGAAAACTTCATCTCCAAGCATAATTTCTACCCATGGCCCCAGTTTGATTTTCACCTGCCACCACTTTGCTGTTTTATTAATATCATGAATTTGACATAAAATCAAAACAAAGCAAAACTTGATTTTCAACTTTGAACCTATTCTTCCCAAGTGTTCTCCTTGTAAATGTCACCACTGTCAGACCAACACCTCTCTCTTCCTCTTACACCTTCAAATCAAGTCCTTGCTGTTGTACTGCAGAAATGTAACCTCAATTCATCTACTTCTTTTGGTATCCATTCTCCTGACCTAGCTGTCTGGAACATATTAACCTCTTAATAAACGTTTGCTAAATAATTATTTCCCTTTGGAATGGTATTCTTACATTCATCGATTTCAGATTGGAATGTTCTGCTCAGGCCTTTTCTTTTTAAGTGTCTTGATGTTTTGTGAGGTAGATAGCTAGAGGTCCTGCCTGGGGGACGAGTGTGAGGATAGAGGCTCCCAGACCCCCATCTTGACGCTGGCCACCTTAATTCTATCTGGGATAACTGCTCCCGCCGGGGGAGGAAAGGGACCATCCTACCAATCTACTAATCAGAACTCAGTGTGCCAACCACAAAAGGATGTAGAAAAATTTCCAGCACACTGCTCAAGCAACATGGGGGAATGGAGTCTTGAAGGTGACCTGGAATAGACGTAAGGCTAATTATCATACTATTAGTTGAAATCTGCCTTGCAGTCCACACCTCCTCATGGGCTCTCACAGAGGCTTATAGGAGGTCCGTATGCACAGCGAGGCTCTGGATCCAAGGTGACCTCACCCAGACAGTAGAAAATGGAAGCACTAGCTCTAACCCATGCCTCCTTGCCTACATGCCGTGGGATGGCTATCTATCTATGGTGAACCTCTCTTGTTCTTTAAACCTATATCTTTTTTTTATTTTTTTTTATTTTTGTAAGACAGAATTTATTCACAGAAAAGAAAGAAAAGAATACAGAAAACATTAAGGCATCTGTTAGAGGGAGAAAATTCTAGTGGGGAGAGAGAAGCTCTCTCCGTTTCTCTCCCAGT